>JANAVB010003000.1:20475558-20760558 GCA_029216955.1 Iris pallida
CCATGCGCATGAAAGTTGTCCTCTAAATTGCATAATAGATGGTTGGCATTCCCTTTTGCATATTCGTGTCTAGGAGAGTCTTGCATATTATTATTATTTTGACAGTTCATATTAGCTTGTTCTTCCTGTATCTTGCTACGTCCCTCTGAGGACCTGATTTTTCCCCAGGTGTGTGTTCATGTCTTCCTCAGGTATCCTAGCCGGGATCGTGGTCTTCTCTATTTATTCGAAGATGACGTGACTTGGTTCCTCCTTGCTACTTCCACTTAGTCCTTTTATATATCATGTACTTCTTTCTTTTTATTTTGGTTGGTAGTGGATGTGTCTCCACACAACATATTGTACCAAAACAATTCATTATATGATATCTTTTATTTTCTTATTTTTTGGATGAGATTAGTTAGTTATGGTTTACTGCATTTTATAGCTTATGTATACATACAAGGCCCCTGTACTTCGTATGTATACAGCTGGCATGTCTACGTACTTGGTCCTACGTATTTTGGGACTGGAGCATTACATGTTTTTGTGGTGGCCCATGCAGGTCAAAATAAATTGTTTGGTTACTTTATCATACCAAGCAAGCCTGCGTATAGGAATAGAGTCTAGGATCTCATCCACATATTTGACCGCCTTCCTCGATTCGTCCTTCCCACTCTCTCTTGAGTCCTTAAATTGTATCTTGCTTGATTCCCTCTACCGTTAATTCTTATCCTTTTTTCGTGTTTGATAGTGGTTAGGAAGGTAACCTATAGTAGGTGGACGTGACCCATTGTCCTATCACCCTACTAGTTTAACTTTTGTAAGTTGGATAGAATGCCTTACGACCTAAACTTCCTTATGATCTTAACCAAGTCTTAGACACGTGGACGGTAGGACAACTGTATAGATATCAACATAGGATATAACTTAGAGTTTTAAGGAGTTTGAACTAATTCTACTCTATATCAATCTTAATCTCACGTGCCTATATTTTTACTTACTAGACTAATGATGCTAATATAGCCTAGTTTTTGCAAGCTCAATTCTTTATCAAGCTTGTTGATGACATATGCTATTGAGTGCTCACTAGCATATTGTCTAATTAGAACCGGTGCATGATGGTCTGATCAACCAAGTGCACTTTGGTTCACCTTTTGTTTTACGTGGATGGAGACATAGTTAAACTTGGCCTCTAAAATCCCATCCACGACTGTCTTGAAAAATTCTTTTTGAAATTATTCGGTCGCCTTTAACCACGTATTCGTATTCGATAATATCGTCTTTGAACTCTATATTGCTTTCGCCTTCACCTATTTTAGAAGGACGAAGACGCTTATACTTGAATTTCCTCTAGCTGTCTTATCACTTATGACCATTACCACTCAATGTTACTATATTTTCGTCTTAAAATTACTCGCCCTTTTTCCTTGATCCTAGGTTCATTATCGCAAGTCTCTAATCATCCTTGCAACTTGAATTGTTCCACTAATCATACTCGTAACCCATGTGACTACTATACAATCTTCTCAAAGGAATCACCAACTATTGATCTCTAACTAATTTACCTTCGTTCCTTAAACCCTATTTTTTTTCGAACGTTGACTAGCGACCCTTAACTATCCTCTAACCATACCCGTGATATTTTCTATGATCTAGATCACGATTTCCTACGGCATGTTTTGTTGAAAGTTGTAATTGATTGTTCCCCATCGATACCCAATTGTGTCTTCTCACCCTCCACCTATTCTTAATTTCGAGGACAAAATTCTTGTAAGTTGGGTAGGATGTAAAACCCCTAAATTTCTACAATATTCTTTTATTATATAAATTGATACTTTTTTATTTTATTTTATTTTTATTTGTACGTCGCATCATCGTATTATACATTGCGCACGGAATTGCGTTTTCGTAATTGCTCGTCGAGTGCGAACATTTGCGAGGTACATGCTTTTGGAAAAAAAACGTTTGGTTTATAAAATTTTCAAAATAACATATGATAAATATTTTAGTGCATAAACGTATCGCATAAAAATTTGTCAAAATTATTATTATTTAAAATGCTATCTTATTTTATTTTAGTGGTAATTTAGAAAAAAAAGTAGATTTTATGAATATTCTACTTGTGTGAAGTACATGAAATTTACTTCGTGTATATTTTCGAAAATTACTAGAACTTGTTCAAAATTAATTATTAGCAAAAAGTTATCTCAAAGGTTTTAAATATTAATAATAATTTTCAAAATTATTTTAGCTTAATTTAAAATAAAAAGCTATTTTGATATATTTTCTATTAATATTTAAATATTTATGTGGATTTTCGAAATTAATTATTATCTTATTTTAGTAATTCGAAAAGGATATTTAAATCTTAATTTGAATTATTGTTTAAATAAATTATGGCGATTTAATTTAGAAGATATTTTATTTACGTTATTTTAAAATAGCTTTCAAATTAAAGAGGAGATTATCTATATTTAACTTAGATTTAGATTTTATTGAAATAAGGTTTAAATTTGTTTGAATTAATATGGGATTTATCCATTGGGATTTAAACAATCCCAATCAATATACAAGTATGGCTTCCACCTCCTATAAAAGGAGAGACCCCTCGTTCTCCTTTCTTCATAATTTCATAATCCAATGTCCACAACCCAAAACTTAAAACTTATGCATCGTGTTCGTGGTCGTGCCCCTACCCATCCACTATATTTTCTCCATTACAGTTACAAATTTGTTCCGTCCGACAACCCCGGACTCGACTTCTTCCCGTGTCTCGCAGGACACGTACTCGATACAACACCAACCCCAGCCTCCTGCCTCATCGCGACCCGGCACCATCATCATCATCACTGCCACACACCCGCTGCCCTGTTGCTGCAGCCGCCACCACCTTCACCACTACCAGACACCCCAAACCACCAGCCAACCCCGTCGCACCCGCCAGACTCCGACCAGTTACCTGTTCCTCTCTTCCGACAACCCTACAGTCGACCCAACTCCAACAACCTCACCGACAACCACCCTCACCATCGTCAACATCAGACCACGCCGTCACACCTCCGATATCGTTGATCGCGGCTGCGGAAACCCGACCCCCTAACTCCACACACCCCGTCTCCTCCGCATCACCGCCACCCGTGGCTGTCAGCACTACCGCCAAAACCCACGGCCACCGCTTAGGCCGACACCACCAAGACCACCCTGGCCGGGCGACCGCCCCTGGTCGCCGCCACAAAACAGAACCCCCGACCTCCGGCCAAAAAAACCAAAAAAACCCCACCGACCACCAACACACACAACCACCATAAACCTCACCTCCACCAGCCCTCGTTTCGGCCGCCCGCGGCGAGCCTCCGCCTTCCAGCACCATCAGCCTCGCACCGCGGCCTTCCTCATCGCCGTTGGTGGCGTCTTTCCCCATCCAGCTCGTCCGTGGCCCCCACCACGAGCCAGCGCCGCGCGCGCCAGCCCCGTCTTCTCCCTCCGGTCGGCCGCCTCCACCGAACCGGGGGACTGCGCCGGTCTTCTGCCACTCCAGTGAGTCCCCTCTCCGCGACCTCAGATCCGCCGCCTGCCTTGGCCGCGGCCACCGCAGCTCTCCCTACGAGCTTCTCCCTCTCTCTCCCGACGACCGGAGCCCGAGCCGGCGGAGCCCCTTTCCCGATCTCCCGCTCTCCCACTCCCCTTTCCCTTTCCTCCTCACCCTCTCATTCTCTCTCTCTGTCTCTAAAGTTAAGAAGTAGTTTTATTATTATTATTATTATTATTATTATTATTATTATTATTATTATTATTGTTGTTGTTGTTGTTGTTGTATTTTTGTTAAAAGAAGAAGAAGATGTTTATAGTGCATTCTTAATATTGGGTTATGTAAGCCCCTAGATTTCAAAAAAATAGTTTTTTATAATTTTCAATAGCATTTATATTAATTCAAATACGTATTTTGCAGCGTATTTTGTATTCTCTTGGTTTCCGGAATGCTTTAAAATTTATCCTAACTTATAGATTTTCTCCTTGGCAGGCATACCGCCAATATACCGGAGTATACCGATTTCATACCGTCCAGACAGATTTTCCACATTTTAGATATTTTCGATTTCATATATTTTCATGAATAGTGTTTTCGATATTTTTGTGAATAGTATTTTGGATATTTTGATGAATAGTGTTTAAGATATTTTCGTGAATAGTGTAGATACACTCTATTATCCAATGGATAATTGCTTTTGTTTTAATGGCCATGATTGACCTAGACTTTCACATGGATCACGATCCGACGGCTAAGATTAATTCCCCCTTCTATATATACCATTTCACTTTCTCTCTCCTCTCTCTTTTCATTCTCTTCACTCTCTCTTCATTTCTTCTTCCCTTCTCTTCCCTTGGAGATTTCCAAGAGCTTGGCCTTGAGGTCTAGAGTGTGGTTTCGTACCCCTCTTGGTGGTGGAGTAGAAGATTAGGCTTGGAGCTTAACCTAGGCAAGTACATCTTGCTCAAAAGTGACATGACCATACTTTATTTTTGTTTTCCATAGAAACTAAAGTTTTATTGGCCTATAATATGCTTCTTTAAATTTTTAACATGTTTAGTATATAGTACTTTTGGTTTTGATCGACAGTATTGCGTAGATCTGAGTTTCTAGATATAATTTTTGAGTATTTTGAGGTTTTGATCTATCAAATGTTTTGATTTGTGAAAACTAATAGTCCCATGTTGTAGGAAATTCAATTCTATGCAATTTTGACTTTTGAAAATCCAAATTTCGATTTAAAACAAAGTTTTTATGGCCGAAACAAGTTTTGAGTTCAAAAATTAACTTTCTGTGACGGTTCGAAAAATCCGTCGGGAATCCGCAGAAATTCGTCGAAAAATCCGAACTTGCACCTCAAAACTTGCTGCGACGGATCGGAAAATCCGTCGGTAATCCGCAGTAATCCGCCGGATGATCCGGTTAGGCTGTTTTTGAATTTTTATATATATTTTAATTGCTGCAAAAATCTGGAAAAATTTGTATTTAAATACTATGTTAATTTAGCTAATTTATTATAATTTTTCCAGTATTTAATAAGTACTTTTGGTATTTTATAAAAATGGGAAAACATACCTTATTTTTAGGATACACATGTTTGCTGATTTTTAATAAATATTTATGAAGGTTTATAAATTCCAGAAAAATTAGTATAAATTTCTATAATTCACAAGGATCATTTTGGTACTTTATTTTATGTAAAATTGAGCTTTTTGTCTATCTCAAAAATTGTTGGAACACAATGCACAGTTTGATTTATTTATTGAATAATTACGACTTTCAATGATTTGTGTTCTTTTGAGTTATTATTGTATTGGACCTCACCCCGCACTAGTGTAAAGGCCCTAGAAAGTTAGTTAGAATATTGTGTCACTTCACATTGGTCTCCTTTGCTAAAGTCACCATTTGGCTAGGACTCCAGTCAGAAAGTCGTGTAGTCCAACTAGTGTCTTAGTGTTTAACTTAGTATAAAAACTAAGTTTATGTATTTATTTCTACAGTGACGAGTCACCCGACATCTATAGCATTTTTATCGCTGCTTTGCTTTGCTAAAGGCAAGTACTTCTACAAACTTTACATACTGTCACAACAATGAACTGCGAATCCAACCATGTTAAATGCTGATCCTTGGGGTAGCAAGTTAAATCTTTACATGTTATACTTTCAGTCACTACCATGCTTAGAACAGTCTTTATATATCTCTCACATGATTAGAATCTGGGTTATGGGAAAACTGTTAGTAGCGTACGTGATCACGACCCCCTTCTCCGTACGTATGTACCGAGTAAAGTTTTATTTTATATGATTACTGCACCGTAGGCTTTATCTTAAAGCAGATTTGTGCGTATGTACATCTATCGCCTTATCACTTGTACGGAAGGACATTTTATTATGTGTCCCTGCACATTGTACACCCATTGACGATCACGTACCTGCTACAGTTTTAAATATTATATATACATCTGTCTCTATGACATATGTGTCCTTACCATGATAGATTATGATGTGCCATGATCCCAGTTTATTACATTCATGTTCATTTCATGTTTCGTATATTTAGTTTGCTAGAATCAGTACTTGCTCCCGTCGTGACAGGATAACGTTGTAGGTATACTTACTAAGGAGGAGTTGCTCTGTGATTCGTATTATGGAGTTACTGTCGAGGACCAGGCTTTGTCTTACGAGAATGTACCTGCAGGAAAACTTGTCTAGTTGTCTATTTACATTTTAGACTTTTGAGACTAGTCATGTATTAGACTATGTATTTTGTGTCTGGACCTGTATCCAGTTTTACATTTCAGACTTGTACTTGGGCTTACTATTATATGAGATGACTTTTGTGTTTGGAGCATTTATGACTCTTTACCACTTATAGAACTGTTAGCATATTTTAGTCTTATCTTGTTATCTTTAGAACAGCTTACTACGCTTTATCTCAACCGTAGACTGGACATGACTCGGCTCGGCCCAACAATTTGGGTAGCGGATCGTAACAGGTTACAGTAAAAAGATTTTATATATTCTAATTCGTTATTTTATTCTCTAAGTTTGCATATGGGTGTATGTACTAACACTACCAAAATAAGTTATATCAGCGACGTATTTAGCGACTCCAAGATAAAACGTCGCTAATATTTGTGGGTTTAGCGACGTTTATCAAAGACGTCGCTGTTTGTCGCCAACAGCGACTAAAAGCGACGTCTAGCGGCTACAATTTGTTAAATGGGAATCTGCATCGCAATTTCGTCGGTACACGTCGCAGATATAGCGACGTGTAGCGACGCATTTTAAGTAGCATCGTCGTTTATTAAATATCAGCGACGTTTAGCGACGGAAGAGAAGGACGTCGCTAAATGTTTCATATAGGCGGCGAGGGTTTCCTTTTCGATCATTCACAAATTTTTCCCTCCAATTTTTTGCGCGCTCCTCCTCCGCGACGCTCCTCCGGCGATTTCCCTCCTCCGACCTCCTCCTCCGCGGCGCTCTTCCGGCGATCTCCCTCCTCCGGCCTCCTCCTTCTCCTCCTCCTCCTTCCTCAGGTAGCTCCTCCTCAGGTGATCCCCTGTCCCCGCTTCCCAGTTTCTCCTCGTCTTCTAGCTCTCTCTCTCTCGCTTATAGTTCGTGTCCACGAGAGCGTGGACTCGCTGCGGGGGACACGAGACTCACAGTGGACTCGCTGCGGGAAACACGAGAGCGTGGACTCGCTTCTAGTTCGTGTGACACATATTTTGTTGGTTTGGACACATCGTGTCCCACTGTGTGGACACGAGACTCACAGTGTGACACCTATATACTAATACTGGGAGTTTTTTGGGCATATCAACTGTCAATTTGATGTTTTGCTTGCATTCGAATTCTAATTTAGGGTTCGAGCCCTATTTACTGATACTGGGAGTTTTTTGGGCATTTTCAGGGTTTTGAAATGATGAATAAATTGACTAATAATTATTATCGAGCCCTATAAAATTTTAGCTATGTCACGAAGGATGGATACCAATCCTGTGAATGAGTTTTCTCCTAAGTATTCTCGACAGTTGAGTATGATTTAGCTCACTGACATTACTAAAATATGGAATGATTAGTGTAGGGTATGTTGGTCAGGTTTTGGCAGAGTTGGGATGTGATAGTATGCATGTTACAATTAACAAGGAATGCTGTTGACACCAAATGTTGCACGACAGGTTACTTGAGTAACCTGGAATGTTTTACCTACTGAAATAAATGGTTTAAGCAAGGGTGTGTATAGGTTTGGAAAAATGGTGAGATACACCAAGTCAGACACTGTCCCTACAGCCTTTAGACTGGCGAGGTAGAAATCTATGTACGATATTTGCTATAAGGACTTTGCATTAATCAACGGTACGACATCGTGATCATGACATAGTCCCTGCAGCCATTCGACTGACGAGGCAGAAACTATGTAGCCGTAAATAAAGTTGACTGTCCTCCGACCATCATCCTTCGGCAATGATGATACGACAACCTATCACTATATCTTATATAGTAGTAGATGATGTCTTAGTATTACATTATGTGAGTTCATCTTGATTCTGTTACATTCTTCAGATACTAGATACGATAAGAACATATACTACACCATATGTACATAACATAGATGATTCACACTAATATATGCTAGAATGAATCTTGGGTTGTGTTCTGAGCCATCCGTTCTCACACTTGGCAAAAAATTGAATTTTTTGTACTTTATCTGCTTTCAAAAATGTACTCAAATTACATGATGGTTCCTTTAGTTAGCGTGCTTATGTTACAATTATATTATTTGTGAATATCGATCTTACCAGATGGTACCCATGACCCGAGGAGCGGCACGTCATTTGAGGGAAACAGTGAATGCTGAGGTGGCTCCTCCTACAGTTAAGGAGGAAGTGGCACCGGTTGCTAGTGAGACCGGGAGTTCTATTCATCCAGCACCGGTAGGTAGTGAGACCGGGAGTTCTATTCATGCAACACTTGTAAGGGACGACATCTCTCCTCACGCCAAAGATCTCGCTTTTTCGAGGTGGTTGCATGATCGTATCACTGAGCGTTTGCGTGAGCTGCGTGGTTCTCATTAGCTATTAGTACTTATTTGTATTGGACTATTTGTTTTGGGTTGTTTTTATATTAGACTATTTGTATTGGACTACATATATAAATTAGTACTGTGTCAATCTCTGGATTGTATTGGTACTACGACCTCATCCCTCGGCAATGATGATACGACAACCAACCAGAGAGGATACTCTGAAAGATCCATCTGAGTAGGACGTATACTCTGAGAGATCACCTTTACAAATATAATATCAGTAGTGGGATTGAGTGTGTACGTCCTACTCAGATGAGTCTCTCACCGTTACTATTTTTTTTGACAGCATGGTGGATGTGCTCCGTCAACAGATTCTTGCTTCGAGCCAAAACTTTGCCCCGGAGCTCAAGTGGACATCCTTCGTGTAGAGCTCGAGTGAGAGATTCCTGACAGCATGGTGGTCTTCTTTGTCAAAGTATCCGTGCTCATCATACATTGGTTGTGGGACGAGCACGGATAGTTTAACAAAGGAGACCACCATGCTGTCAGGAACCTCTCACTCGAGCTCTACACGAAGGATGTCCACTTGAGCTCCGGAGCAAAGTTTTGGCTCGGAGCAAGAATCTGTTGACGGAGCACATCCACCATGCTGTCAGAAAAAATAGTAACGGTGAGAGACCCATCTGAGTAGGACATACACACTCAATCCCATTATTGATATCATTCTTGTAAAGGTGATCTCTCAGAGTATACGTCATACTCAGATGGATCTCTCAGAGTATCCTCTCCGGTTGGGTTGTGTTCTGAGCCATCCGTTCTCACACTTAAAATACATATGAATTAGAACTGTATTTTGTATTTTCGACGAACCCAGGGATTTGATTCTGTATTTTGTATTTTGGCTCCAGCTCCATTTGCATTAATCTACGGTACGACATGGTCCCTGCAGCCATTCGACTGGCGAGGCAGAAACTATGTAGTCGTAGATAAAGTTGACTTTCCTCCGACCCTCATCCCTCGGCAATGATGATACGACAACCTATCACTATATCTTATATAGTAGTAGATGATGTTTTAGTATTACCTTATGTGAGTTCATCTTGATTCTGTTATATCCTTCAGATACTAGATACGATAAGAACATATACTACACCATATATACAGAACATAGATGATTCACACTAATGTATGCTAGAATGAATTTTGGGTTGTGTTCTGAGCCATCCTTCATCTGTCCCCTTCCCTGTCCCTCTCGTTATGTCGTGAACCTCTTCCTCTATGCCATCAAAATCAGAATCCTCGACTCTCTTTCGCTTCTTGGATATTGACCCAGCTTCCAATCTCTCATTTCCCTCCGGGTCCACTCTACTCCCAATCTCTTCCTCTTTTATACACGGATCTACAGAATCAATACCATCCAAGGAAGGCAAAACTGAATCAGCATTGTCTTTCGGATCGTCCTCATCAAGGCATAACGGGCTGCTCAGCGTGCCCAGCTTCTTCAACTTCTCGCTGGCTGCAGAGTCGAAATGGGAACGGGTCCTCTTTGCCGGCCCGGAGCTCTGACTCGCACTCGTCGCCTCGCTACCGGTTTTCTCTCCTCCTCTGACGTGGGTCATAAGAAAAGAAATTTCGTACCTCTTCTTCACATAAACATCATTGCCGTCTTGTACTCGAGCCTCCTCGTCTGTGACGCTATCCAACTTCTCGGTGCCTACATTGTCACTTGAATCTCTCCTTCGACTCGTATCGTCCTCTTCTTCGCCTGTCTTTTCATTTCCTGTCTTGCAATCATCTGCTATCACCGCCAACTCATTCGACTCCTTCTCCGATGACTCCGAGGAGGAGGAGGAGGAGGAAGACTCGGAGAAGGAGTCGAATGAGTCGACGGTGATAGCAGATGATTGCAAGACAGGGAGCGAAAAGACAGGCGAAGAAGAGGAAGATATGAGTCGAAGGGGAGATTCAAGTGACAATGTAGGCACCGAGAAGTTGGATAGCGTCACAGACGAGGAGGCTCGAGTACAAGGCGACAATGATGTTTATGTGAAGAAGAGGTACGAAATTTCTTTTCTTATGACCCGCGTCAGAGGAGGAGAGAAAACCGGTAGCGAGGTGACGAGTGCGAGTCAGAGCTCCGGGCCGGCAAAAAGGACCCGTTCCCATTTCGACTCTGCAGCCAGCAAAAAGTTGAAAACGCTGGGCACGCTGAGCAGCCCGATATGCCTTGATGAGGACGATCCGGAAGACAATACTGATTTAGCATCTTCCTTCTCCTCTCCTCCACCATGGCTCTGGACCCATCTGCTCCTCCCTACTTCCCTTCTTCTTATTTGACTCTCTCAGCCACATATGATATCCACCTCAAGTGTAGAGTCGGGAGAGAAGAAGTGGGCAGGAAGAGGAGGGGGAAGCAGCACAGCCGGCGGCATGACCCGGAGGAAGTACAGATGTTTTTTTCAAATCCGTAGGAGAACTATAAGAATATATCTTTTCACAATATGTCATCTTATCAAAGACCCTTAATGTGAATATCATGTTACCGCGGTGTCGGAAGACTAACATGTCATAATTTTTTAAGCCGTATGTTTTGACATAATCCTCCCAACTCTTTCCTCCTATGTAGTAATCTTGCATTACTACATAGCAGGAAAGAGTTTGGAGGATTATGTCAAAACACACGGCCTAGAAAATTATGACATGTTAGTCTTCCGACACCGCGGTAACATGGTTGTCACATTAAGGTTCTTTGACAAGGTGATATGTTGTGAAAAGATATATCCTTATAGTTCTCCTATACGGATGTTGAAGAAAACCTCTATACTTCCTCCGGGTCATGCCGCCGGCTGTACTATTTCCTCCTCCTCTTCCAGCCTACTTCTTCTTCCCCGACTCTACACTTGAGGTGGATATCATATGTGGCTGAGAGAGTCAAATAAGAAGAAGAGAAGTAGGGAGGAGCAGATGGGTCCAGAGCCATGGTGGAGGAGAGGAGAAGGAAGATGCTTGATCAGAACTTGAGGTGGAAAAGTTGTGACGTTGATAGCGTGAGAGAGGGAGGGAAGTGGCTGCATGCCTTTGGCTCACTCGAGCGGTATTTGTCCTCCGACCCTCATCCCTCGGCAATGATGATACGACAACCTATCACTATATCTTATATAGTAGTAGATGATGTCTTAGTATTACATTATGTGAGTTCATCTTGATTCTGTTACATTCTTCAGATACTAGATACGATAAGAACATATACTACACCATATGTACAGAACATAGATGATTCACACTAATGTATGCTAGAATGAATTTTGGGTTGTATTCTGAGCCATTCGTTCCCATACTTGGCAATTAAGTTGTGGACCATTATGTTTGACATTGTTGTTACAAATTTTCATATATCTGTGTTGATTGATGAGATTGTGTTTCAAACGTGTTCGTGATTGTGTGTATCTGTCTTGTTTGATACTGTGTTCGTGATACACACCGTCGTGGTTGTAACAAATGGTGTAGAGGATGCTGCAAATGCTGCAAATGCTGCAGGGGATGCTACAAATGCTGTATTTTTTTTTATTTTTTTTCAAGATTAGCGACGTTCAGCGACTCTCAGCGACGTCCAGCGACGACGGCAATGCGCTAAGTAAGTATCACAACGTCGCTAACTGTGATGAGTACCATCGCTGATCGTCACTAAACGTCGCTACGTAAGACGTCGCTAAACGTTGCTATATATCGGTACTATAGCGACGTAGCAAAGTCGCAGAACGTCGCCATTTGGCTCTCAAGCCAGGTCACCATCGATGCATGTCAAGTCGCTCAACGTCGCTAGGTTGCGTCGGTAAATGATGACGTTTTACGTCGCTGGTAGTCGCTGAATTAGCGACGTGTCCGCGTCGCTGACTGTCGTCGCAAATAGCGACGTATTGCGACGTTTTGTTGTTTAGCGACTACGTACAAACGTCGCTAAATACGTCGCTAATCTATATTAGCGACGTATTTTCCCTATTTAGCGACGTCCTGAGGCGTCGCTGATTTGACAGATTTAATAGTGTAATAGGTACATATACCATGATTTGGTATTTAATAATTATTAGAAATTTTGATATTATTTTTGTTAATTATTAGTTATTATTATTTGAAATTTATTACTACTTTAAGCCTTAAAAGGTAATCAATTGTTTTTGGAAAATATATTTGGGCTTGATAAAATTTATTGTCGAAATATTTTATCTGTACTTTTGAGATTATAGATACTAATGGGTTTGGCCCTACATGCATGGATTTCAAAACCTTGAAGATACTAATATATTATTTTGTATTTCTTATCATATTTTTTAGGTATCAAAAATATCTATCTAACTATATTGACTAGTAATAATGTAGTTTTCAAATTATATATATACACATAATCTTTACAAGTATTTGCGTAAATTTTTTTTCCGAGTATTATAGATAGTTTTCTAAAAATCATAAATATAATACACACTAAATTCCTTTGATTACCATCCTGTCCAATCGCACTATACTCATTCCCTTATCAATTCTTACTCTATGTCGACCCAAACTAGTCTGACCATCTTGGACCCGATAGACCAGTCTTTGCCATCATCAGAGGCCACTTTGCATAGTTGTAACATCGAAGACGAATTTTGGGCCACATGATCATAGCACCACACCAGGCATCTCACCAGGCGTCACAACAGGCAAGTATACCTTGCTAATTTACTGTCATATTATTTATTTTCTATATTATTTACTTTGTTTCATATTGTTAGTTTTCTTTGTTATAAATTGCACGTCCAAGCCACACTTGGGTGCAAGCGACTCTATTAGTCGTTTTACTTTACTATATGCATGTTAACTTAGTTTTAACGGACTACCTTCTTGTTGGGGGATATCCTTATATCTTCTTGGGCCATGGCACTCACACTACACGGTTTGAGACATTTTGCTAGGGACACGACTTATGGACTGGCCATTTCTAAAGTCGTGTGACGGTAGTTGTTCGTAACTGCTATGACTAGGGTTTTAGAGACTCAAGCAGTTACAAAACTGGACGAGCCATGGACATGACTTGAACAGTGTGTGAAATATTGGGCGAGGACAGTCGCTAGTGCGTATGGAAATCCAAACTGGTAAACCACAGTCTCTGGATGGAACTGTGGTAATTTATATTTGCAGATGCCCTCTGACGTTTTGGACGTTATGGACGAATACGTATGGCTGGATGCCAGTTGCGTACTTATAGCCTAAAATCCCACCCATGCATATGAAAGTTGTCCTCTAAATTGCACAATAGATGGTTAGCATTTCCTTTTGCATATTGGTGTCTAGGAGAGTCTTGCATATTATTATTATTTTGACAGTTCATATTAGCTTGTTCTTCCTGTATCTTGCTACGTCCCTCTGAGGACCTGGTTTTTTTCCAGGTGTGTGTTCATATCTTTCGCAGGTATCCTAGCCGGGATCGTGGTCTTCTCCATTTATTCGAAGATGACGTGACTTGGTTCCTCCTTGCTACTTCCACTTAGTCCTTTTATATATCATGTACTTCTTCCTTTTTATTTTGGTTGGTAGTGGATGTGTCTCCACCCAACATATTGTACCAAAATAATTCATTATATGATATCTTTTATTTTTTTATTATGTGGATGAGATTAGTTAGTTGTGGTTTACTGAATTTTATAGCTTATGTATACATACAAGGCCCCTGTACTTCGTATGCATACAGCTGGCATGTCTACGTACTTGTCCTACATATTTTGGGATTGGGGCGTTACACTACGGGGGGCCCTGGATCAACTGGAGGGATGTCCCGGCCGATTGGGCGGTAATGAAGAGGAGATTCGAGGAGGGAACCTACAAGGATAAGTTCGCGAAGAACAAAAGAGCACGACAGGTGGGGTCGTAGTGGTGTGGTGGGTCACGGTCCATCATGGATTTCTTCACTCATATGGTACATATCTCGCCGTATACCCATAATTAATACTTTATAGTACTATATTTCTTTCAACTTAACTGACAAATCATATAATAATTTCGTAACAGGTTGACTCGGGAGAGGACCCGAATATGGTGACCTTGTTCCTCGCTACACACATGAAGGGGAGCGATTCGTCGACGACAAGGCCCGGGACATCTACGTAAGTTTTACTTAATGCTAGTTCATTACTATTGATTTTTAGTTACGTAGAGAATCATATAGATGTTATACATAAGTTTTACTTAATGCTAGTTCATTACTAATAATTTTTAGTTACGTAGAGAATTCATATAGATGTTATTTCTAGGTAGAATTTTTGAGGCTTAGGGATGTCGGGTCGACACAATCAGAGGGAGCTGGAGCTAGCACCTCCCAGCAGCCTCCGGCCGCCGTAACTCAGTCAGATGACGAGCTATGGATGAGGGCCGTTGGTGGCGTGCATAGGGATACATACTATTGTAGGTCCTAAAAAATCAAGTTGCACACATCAACAAAGTCATGAAGATCAAGAAATACATCTTTCAAATAAACTGCACAGACATCAGATTGCGCATCATACAGATTGCGCACACTAGACTGCGCACACTCTCAAGCGCGCAGGCTGACGTGGCAAATCATCATCATTACCTGACACAATCAAATCTTCTGACAGCTGACAGTACGGAGAACGAGGCACGGTTTTTACTGTTGAAGATCAATCTGAATGTGCTCCTGCAACAGTCAGTACAAAAACTCTTTCAAACAAGGATTCTTCTCTCCATGTTAAATGAACTTGTACTGATCAAAGAGGTATTCTGCCTACTCCGGTAGCAGAATTCTAGGATCTCTCAACCCTCAAAATCTCCCGTTCAAGACAGGGAAAACTGCTGGTGTCTCAAACAGAAACCCCTGGGGGTGAGTTTGCTTATCTAAGAACTTATCTCACTAGGCCAACTTCGGTGAAACGCAAACAGCCAATGCCGAAGACCAAACATCATCAGAAACAAACTTCCAGGATCAAGAATCCAGACACCTATGCCAATGAAGTGAGTACTTCCCTGTATACTCAAGGGACAAAACATTTGAAGAATCGGAACCATGTTCCGAATGTTATCAAAGAACACATCCCTCGAACTTTTTCTCGTCCCGTTGCTGTTCCTGATCTCCGAGAACACCTTAAGCAAAAACGGGACAACATCCCAACATCCCCAGTGCAACCACTTGGACATCACTGTAACCATAAAGTTGTCATCAAGTATTGTTGTCAAACAACAAGACGATCTGTCTTCGATCGTCTGAACTTTCCTAACTCTCAACCTATGTCTGAAGATGAAGGCGAAGTTCTGTACGCTTCTGTCAACATGACTTCCAGAGACACTGGGGTAGGAAGTGCTCTAAGCACGGGAAGCCTCGCAGGCAAAGTCAACGGTATTTGGATCTACTCCAGGAATCTTCTGAAGGAGTATTCCAACATACCCGTTCCCGAAGCCGAGATATAATCGGTCAAAGGAATCTTCAAGATCCTTCTAAACGTCTTCTTCCTTCTCACTCAGGAGATGATCCTTTCTCCGATTATGATGCATACAGCGAAAGCTCAGAACAAACAGTATCCTCCACTGTACATAGAGAAGTGAAAGCTTATGTTGTCAATGAAGACCCCGATGCTTCCAGTTCAGTCAGCCAAGAACAAAGAATAGCTGTACTAGAAGATAAGCTGAAGACCATGGCTGAAATGGTCGCCAGTATGCATTCTATCGTTGTGGCTCAGCACACAGTACCACCGACCGTACTGCCTACAAATCCTGAAATTATAGCATCATCAGTGCCTGTCAATGCGGGATTGGGGGTAGCACCTACTCAAATACCTCCTTTACAAGTCCAACCTACATCCAGTCAGTCAGGTGCCGGAGGTAGTGCTTATCATGTTGTTCCTCCTCCTAACACCATGGTTCAGTCCGCTCCTTCTATATCAGTAGAAGATGCCAATGAAGCTGTGAAGCTCCTGCGAACTCAGTTCGAAGCTTTCAAGGAGAAGGACAACTTGCAAAGACTGGGGATCAAGCAACCTTACCCAGTTGAATGGAAGGAAGTTCCATTTCCTCCGAAGTACAAGATCCCAACCATCTCGCTGTTTGATGGCAGCACATCTCCCAGTCAGTTCATCAACCACTTTGAGGTTATGACTGTCCAACTTCAACCAAATGACGCTCTTCTTACCAGAGTATTCGTCGGTTGTTTAGCTGGCGTAGCATACGATTGGTATAGAAGCTTGCCTGATGGTTGTATCACCTCCTTCTCTGGCTTAAAGCAAATCTTCTTGGAACGATTTTACGAGAGGATCAATGACATGACTATGTCAGCCCTCAATAAAATCAAACAAAAGCACAATGAAACTGCTGAGAGTTTCATCGAAAGATTCTGCCGGGAAGCTTTGAAAATGCCTCCAGGAACTCCGGCTGCTGTCACCATAGACACCTGCAAGGCAAATCTACTGCCCATCATCAGCATATGGACAGGGTCTACTCAATTCCAAGACTGGCCATCCTTTATTGTCAATGCTAAAGCAGCTGAAGTTAGCGTCGACAAATTCAAGCAGCTAGGGGTACAAATGTCTAACCCCGACCGGGATGAACATCAAACATCAGGTGGTGATCGCCAGAACAACCGCAAACCAAAAGAAACTTTGAACATCAATTTGAATAAGAACAAAGAATCTTTGGCGGTCAACGTAGCTCCTCCTACGTCCACTTCTACTCCTTCAGCACCTCCACCGAGAGAACCTCGTCCTAAAGTAAAATATTCCTTTGACGAGAATGACACTGCTAGTATCTTTGATTGCTTACTCAAAAGCAATAAAATTTAACTTCTAGATCCTAAGAAGCCCGATGAAGTCGGTAAGACTGATCATCCCAAATACTATGTCTTTTACAGGTTCATCGGACATCCCACTCGAGTATGTTATGTGCTTAAAGGCAAAATCTAGGAGCTGGTCAACGCTGGCGTCGTCACTCTGCAACAAGACGAGAAGATTGTTACTGCAAATATGGTAACAGTTCAGTTCGGTGATTTCCCTCCGCAGATGGTGCAACATGGTGTTATTCCTATCCCCAAGGCTACTCTTGAGATTGAGAATCTCCCTCCTCCACAAAGTGAAGGTCTTGTCCTGTTGTCTCTTGACAATGGCGAGATTATGTGGATTCATCCGGATCTTGCTTCAGAGTTTGAAGTTCCCTCTTCCTCCAAGAAGAAAGATCGCTCCAAGGGCAAGACAAAGATTTGCAATATGGTGTCTTTTGACCCCATAGTTGATGAAGAAATCTTGCTAGGCACTAGATCAGGGAAAGCCTATCTGAAGGATTACCCCGAAACTCAAGAGAATCCTACTTCTTCTTCTTCTGAGCCTGCTTCAGTGCAGCCTGCTTCTACTGAGGATGTTCCTACTGCTTCCTCACCGGTTGTGATACCCATTCCTCCCAAACCGACGGTCGCTGACAAAGGCAAACAGCAAGTCCGTTTCGACAAACCTTTGAAGAAGACATCTCCTTCCGGACTTGAGAAGCCTTACAACTTTGACATCCTGGCTCAGTTGGCCAATACACCGGCCCGGCTGTCAATCTTCGAGCTCTTGCACCTATCCAAAGAGACTAGAAAAACTCTGAGTGAGGCTCTCATGCAGGCAGAAACCTGTCTAGCCCTGCTTAAAAAGCCAAAAGCAGAACCAGTCTCTTGCCTTCATTGTCATAGTGTGTTGGAGTTAATTCCAAATATAACTTTCATACAAGATGACATGTTGATGGAAGATAACAGGCACGACCGTCCACTCTACTATACAGGATATGTCGACTCAATGAAAGTCGATCGTATCCTGATAGATCCAGGGTCTGCCCTCAGCATTATGCCAAAGACAATGTTGGATGCGCTGAAGATTCCAGTGCATAGCCTTTCCAGTATAATCACCACCATCCTTGGGTTCAATCAGGGAAGGAGTGAACCTCTGGGCAAGATTCGTCTAAAATTCCAAATAGGCAATCTTCGCACGAAGGTTACCTTCTACATCATTGACAATCACGGTTGCTCCTTCAATGCTTTGCTGGGAAGACCATTTCTGCAGGAGCATAACATTGTCCCTTCGACTCTCCATCAATGTTTTAAATATATTGATGACAATGGAGAGGTACAAAAGGAGGTTGCTGATCTTTATCCTTTCAAAGGCATTGAGGCATACTGCAATGATGCACGTATGTACAAAGACGAATTCATGAAGGTTGTCCTATCTCTGGACACTGAAGAAGAGCAAGAAACAGTGTCTAATAATACCCTCATCCGATGTTATCCCCAGCAGGCTCCGAATCGGATAGAGAGGAACGTTCTAACTCTTCTGATTCTATATCGTCGGATTCTGACACCAGCATCGGACAAGTTCATCGAGTGACTGTGTCTTCTAACATGGTCTCTGCCGAATTTCCAGAAGGCTATGACGAGGGTATTGGAGAAGGTTCTGAAATAGATCATTGGGCTCAACGAATGGATACCCAATGGGAACTCCAATTTGAACAAAGAGAACCTCCTACTGAAGATCAATTAGTTCAAATTGATGTAGGAGAGAGCGGGAAACCTCATCCAATATTCATCAGCAAGAACCTCCCAGAGGCAGACAAGCAAGAACTAATTCTTCTGATTAAAGAATATATTGATGTCTTTGCCTGGAGTTATGAAGACATGCCAGGACTAGATCCCAAAGTTGCTACTCACAAGCTGAATATTCTGCCGAATGCAAAACCGGTCAAACAATAATGGCGTTTCAAACCAGAAATGATGGACGCGATCGACAATGAAGTTAAGAAGCTCATTGCTTGTGGCTTTATCCGAGAAGAACATCATCCTGATTGGGTAGCTAATGTTGTCCTAGTTCTAAAGAAAACTGGCAAAGTTCGAGTCTGCATCGACTTCCGGGATCTTAATGAAGCATATCCAAAAGATGAATTTTCTCTCCCTATCACGGACGTTATGATCGACAATACCTGTGGGTTCGAAAGAATATCTTTCATGGACGGATTCTCCGGGTACAATCAGATTCGGATGAATCCTGAAGATGAAAAACATACCTCTTTCTGTACTCTTCGCGGAGTCTACTGCTATACAGTAATGCCGTTTGGTCTCAAGAACGCTAGTACAACATACCAATGAGTAATGAGTACCATCTTTCGAGATCATCTGCGCAAGACTGTCGAATGCTACGTTGACGATATTGCTGTCAAGAGTCGTCTGAAGGAAGATCACATCCAAGACTTGAGAACTATCTTCAATCTCATGCGCCAGCATCAACTCAAAATGAATCCCACCAAGTCATTCTTGGGTGTCTCTAGTGGCAAATTTCTCAGCTTCGTCATTACCTCTAAGGGTATACACGTGGATCCCGAGAAGATCAAAGCCATTCAAGAGATGCGTCCTCCACGTAACCTAAAAGAGTTACGAGGATTTCAAGGTCGACTTGCATACATCAGGAGATTTATTTCGAATCTGTCTAGACGCTGCAGAACATTCACTCAACTCATGAAGAAGGGTGTTTCTTTCGTTTGGACTGAAGAATGTCAACGAGCATTCGACGACATCAAGCGGTATCTCATGAACCCACCAGTCTTGGTGCCACCAATTTCTGGCATACCATTCTTAATGTATGTCCGTGCTATGGACCATTCATTTGGTGCTTTACTTTCCCAAAAGAACAAAGAAGGCCATGAACAAGCTATTTACTATCTCAGTCGTACTATGATTGGTGCTGAATACCGTTATAGTCTTGTCGAAAAAGAATGCCTAGCTCTTATGTTTGCTGTTCAAAAGACTCGGCATTACATCATTGGCCAAACCATTCATGTCATATCACGAGTTAATCCTCTTCGGGTACTCATGAAGAAGCCCAGCACACTCAACTCTCGACTGGCTACATGGGCCATTCTGCTAGCCCAATATGACATGGTATATGTTCCTCAAAAATCTGTCAAAGGTCAAGCCCTGGCAGATTTCTTAGCAGCTCATCATGTACCAGAAACATCTAAACTATATGATGAAATTCCAGATGAAACATTGGAGTCTAATACAATCTCCGAAGAATTTCCTACTTGGCGTCTATTCTTTGACGGAGCATCCAGAATCGGACCCAATGGTGCCATCGTCGCATGAGTTGGTGTTGTCCTTGTTTCTTCAGACGGGTCAGTTATCCAAAGAGCATACTCCCTAGATGTGCCTTGCTCCAACAATATGGCAGAGTATAATGCTCTACTCATCGGCCTTCAGCTAGCCAAGCAACTCGATGTTGAGTATCTTGAAGTTTATGGTGATTCTAAGTTGGTTATCAATCAGGTTAGAGGAACCTATGAAGTTCGCCATCAAGACCTAGTGCCTTATCATGAAGCGGCAATCAACATGGCTACATCTTTCAAAGCCTTCTTCATTGAATATGTACGTCGAGCTTGTAATGCTGAGGCAGATGCTTTGGCCAATCTTGCAGCGGTCCTAGCCATCCCTATCAGAAGACAGCAGGTGGTGGTCATCTCTAATCGAAAATTATTCTGTATCGAAAACAATCGTAATATTGAATTCAGTAATCTTACTGAAGTCAATGTTATCAGTAAAGATTGAAGAACTCCCTTCATCGACTTCGTAGTTCATGACATACTCCCTGAAGATCCCAAAGACGCTACGAGTATTCGTCGAAGGTCTCTGCGATTCTATTACAATCAGACCACCAAAACTCTTTATCGACGGACTTATGATGGCTTACCCTTGCGCTGTTTAGCTGGTGATGAAGCAAAACAAGTATTGCGTGAAGCTCACGATGGTGTCTGTGGAGCACATCAACCCGGTCCTAAGCTACAGGATCGCATCCGACGCATGGGTTACTACTGGCCCTCTATGGTATCTGATGCCATCGATTATGCAAGGAAATGTCGAGCTTGTCAAATCCATGCAGATTTCATTCATCAACCATCAGAATTTTGGCATCCGACGGCTGCTTCATGGCCTTTTGAAGCTTGGGGCATGGATATTATCGGTCCTATCAATCCTCCTTCTTCTAGAGGACATCGGTTCATATTAGCAATAACCGATTACTTCTCCAAATGGGCTGAAGCTATACCTTTGGCTGAAGTCAAGACCAGCAGTGTCATCAACTTCGTCAAACACCATGTCATCTATCGATTTGGTGTACCTCGACGAATCATCCATGACAACGGACCACAATTCATCAGCCAGAAGTTTACAAGATTCTGCGATGATCATCGGATTGACAACGTCGCTTCGACAGCCTACAATCCTGCTGCTAATGGATTAGCTGAAGCTTTCAACAAAACCATCATTAAGCTCCTCAAGAAGTTTGTATCTACTAACAAACGAAATTGGAGTGAAAAGCTTGGTGAATGTCTTTGGGCCTATCGCACTACGGTCCGCAATCCCACAGGCTTTACACCTTTCTCTTTGGTGTACGGTTGTGAAGCAGTTCTTCCTCTGGAACTTCAAATTTCTTCTTTAAGGATTGCCATTGCTAATGAACTCACTACAGAGAATAATGATCTTCTTCGACTTCAAGAATTAGAAGCACTTGATGAGAAGCGGCTATTGGCTCAACAGCATATTGAGTTATATCAAGCTCGTATCTCGAAGACTTTCAACCGCAAAGTTAAAGTCAGAGCCTTTCAGCAAGGAGAACTTGTTCTAACAGTAAGACGTCCTATGACAATGACTCACTCGAGTAAAGGCAAGTTCGATGCGAAGTGGGAAGGACCTTATGTTGTCAGCAAAGTCTTTTCAAATGGAGCCTATCAACTTTCGGAGTTAGACGGTCGAGTTGCAATGATGCCTATCAATGGCAAATTCCTCAAGAAATACTATGTATAAATGTAACAGAAATTTATGTAAATATGATCAGACAATTCATAAATAAAGTTTGATTTTTATTTCATCATAAATGATGTTACATGATATCAAGGAAGGTCGCTATCGTCCTTCTCAACATTAGGACGCGGACCACTGCCGTCCTTATCAAAGACATAATCAGCAAGAGAGTCGAGAACATCTTTGCTTGAGCCTACCTGGAACTTGCAAGCCGCCATCCTCATGGCCTCTTCCTCTTCTGTCTTTCTTGGTTCAAGCAGAAAGTCTAAGATATCCCGCGGTGGTTTGGGTGCAGACGAACCTTCGCCTGCTTCCGTCTGCTTTGGTTCGACTGGTTCGGCAAGACCTTCTTCAATGCCCGCTTCAACCTTTGGGGTGATTTCAGCCTTCTTGGATGCATCTCCGGATGACATCTTTATGTTGAAAAGTGGAAATATCATTCCTTTCAGATTTCTGTTCTATTTATAGACAGAGATTCTCAAGACAACGAAATGACACATTTATTATCATCTGACGGTTTGCCCGTTCATTTATTCATCTGACGGTCCGCCCGTTCATTCACATCCAACTAACGGTTCGCCCGTTCATTTATTATCACCTGACGGTTCATCCGTTCATACTCATCCGACGGTTCGCCATTCGTTTACATCTATCTGACGATTTGCCCGTTCATTCATTATCACTTGACGGTTCATCCGTTCATCATCATCCGACGGTTTATCCGTTCATTATGACGATTCATTTTCGTTCATTTTCATCTACATCAGTAACTTATCATTCTTGATTAAGTTATCTATTGAAATAATCATATTCGACAAATTGTATTCTGTCACGTCCATATTACCTCTGAGCAGATATAATGAATATAATTATTTTCTACAAAATCATTAAGAAATATATCATGTCCTGTACCTCTGAATATATTTTCTATCGCTATTATTTATATCTGAATAAGATATGCAAGAAATAATAGAGCCACAACAAAATGTCTTTTATTGATCAAAATTTGAGACATTACATGCATAGCATACAGAAAGACAAGAAGATACAAGACGTTCTTCCTACTGAGACGGAGGCATTATCAGATTAGCAATCTGTTGTTTCAAAATCTGCAACCATTCTTCACGAGATGCCATCACTTTCCTCCTGGCCTCTTCCATCCCAGATTCTTCATTAAAAATGGGCATAGTCACCATTCGGCGAGTGATTTTAGTATTATGAGCTGCTACATACTCGTTTCTTTCCTGAGTTATAGCATCAATCTGTTGGATAGAAGTCTGATGCTCTGTAACTTCATTTTCTAGCTCCTCTTCGAGACGAGCAATTTCCATTTTCAGCTCAGCAATCCTTTTCTCTCTCCTCTCAGCAGTTGAGATCACCGATTCCAACTTGGAATTATTTTCAGCAGATTTTGTAGTATATGCATCCAAGAGGTTCTGGAGATTCACTCTTTCGATTGCAGCTGCCTGAGCCATTTGTTCAAACTCTGCCTGCACTAAAGGTTCCACTTCTCCTTTGTTGAGATCTTTATAGTTCTTCATGGAGATTTCCAGCTCATTCAATATATGGTCAAGGAAAGTGGCCTGAGCCTCATCACCTTGCTCCCGGATGGCCTTTACCAAGAAAGAGGTCGGACCTCTAACCATGAAGAAATCAGCGTCTTCTTTGTCCATCATTCTATTAATCAGAGGTCCCAAGGACTCGAAGAAGCATTTGGTGACTGATTGGATGACAAGCTGATTAGTAGCCAGAGCACCAGGAGTTGCAGCTACTCCTGTTGATGACGAAGCTGCAGGACGCTCGATTTCTCGTATCTGAATAGCAGGCTCTTTGAATAACGGAACCAAAGTGGAGCTGGTTGCTCCTCCTGGTTGTATCTCTGCAAAATCAAATACTGTCACTTTGCCTGTCATTGGCTATTGATAAAGAGAATCAAAAGTGAAAACAGTCTTACCATGAGTGGATCCAGTAATAAGCCTATCATCTGCAGGCACAGACTTTAGCTGAGCAGAAGTAGCTTCAGACGCTACGGCCTGGATGCTTCCTGTTTCAGAGCCACAAGATAAATGGCAGCTGCTACTGGCAATTGTCGTTGCCAATACTATGTCCATGCATGTTTGAGGAGCAGAAGAAGATCCGGGTTCTGTATGAATAAAAGTAATGATGTTAGCTATCAAACTACTTATTAAAAGAAGATCGCTAATTTCATTACAATACCTTCGGGAGCAGCAACTGGAGTTTTCTCCACATCCACCTCTTCATCAGTAATCTTCTCAGGAGATCTCGGCACTTCAACCTCCTTCTCAGAAATCAGAGTGTCTTGAGGGGATCTCTGGATCTCAACATTCTCTTCTGGATTTTGTGTTTCATCAGCAGTTTCTGATGAAATGCTCTCTTCGTTCTCGCTTTCCTCGGGAACTTCTTCACTGGCAGCATCAGCGGTATGATCAGCTTCTTCCTCATAACCGAAGTTGCAGCCATATAAAGCTTCGATCATCAAACGATCTTCTTCAGCAAGGGTTGCTCCAGGTGTAAGAGGAAGTTGAGTAGTCTCTGCAGCAGGTAAAGGAGATCGTACGGCATTATGCTCTTCCTCTACAATGTTATCTCTGGGCTCTTCAGCCTCATTTCTCTGGTCCAGCTCTTCCCTCTGCTTAATATCCTCCCTCTGTTCCGGACTAGGAGTCTTATGTCCAGTCTCAGAAACAGGAGTGGGAGAGGGCATGGTGAGTCCCGTTGCAGCGTCTATCACGATTGAAGACGAAACTTGTCTTCTGCGGACCAATCTTTTCCTTCTATGCAGAGGTCTCTCAGGACTCTCTGCGTCTATTGTCTCGACTTGTTTTTGAACAGAGGTCGGTGTGGCAGCTTTTTCCTGCTGAATTGTCTCGGCCAGCTGCCGAGATTGAGATCTGGTTGTAACCTTTTCTGAAGAATGATCCAAGATCAGTTTCTTCTTCGCAGCTGGGACGGAAGGCTCCTTTCTCCTTCTCTTCTTGGCCGGAGATTTAGTAACCTTCAAAGAAACACGCAGTGGCGCGTTAACCTCTTCAGGGAACATAGCATCCCTCGAAACTTCTAAGGGTGCATCCACTGGCTCATGCACCTCATCATTGCCTGGAAGTGACAGGATGACTCCTCCCTTCTTCAATCTCGTTGCAGACGCGAAGCTATCCGCAAGATTGAAGTTCTCGACAAAAGTGTTCGCTGATGTATAAAATATCGAATAGGTGAACAGCATACGAGGGCCATGACTACTATTTACCGGCATCGAGAACGTTGCTTTCGTATCTCGAGCGTTGTAATAAGCCCAAGCTCGGGCTCCATCTATCAAGAAACCTTTTCCTTGTAGGCATGTGATAGCATTACCTACGTGGAATTGGTCATATCCAAACTGTCGAGCAAACCGGCTGGGAAGATATGGTTCCAAGAAGCATTCTTCTTCAAATCGATACACCAAGTGGGATGGACGAATTGTCTTCAACCAATTAAAAGCTGTACGGCTCAAAGGTTGCATCTTTGAGTCAACCATGTTGGTCGGCATTTGTTCATATCCGGCAGGAGGATAAGTGCAATAGAAGTTCCACCCTTTACCAAGGTTCAAAGCATATCTGCAATCTCTCAAAGAAGTGTATTTCCACTTACCGTGAGAGTATCTTCGCAAAAATCTGCCACTGACTGGTCCCATGTTGGGGTCCATCAAAGTAGGATGGTGTAGAAGCAACCACCCGAACAGATAAGTACACTGCAATTCTAGCCGAGGAAACTCTTTCTCGCCCTTAGCTTTCAGCATCAAATTGACGTACAGGCGGAGACCGGCGTTCAATCTACAAGTCATTGCCGATAAGAGATCCATCTTGTAGCCGAAGACTAGTCGAACGGCGGCAAAAAGAACACCACGATGGAAGCGGTCTACGGTACTTGATCCGGGAACGACGAACCGACGGAGCCAGTACGTCAGAAATCCAGCTAATTGGGCTTCTTTTGACATGAATCGATATCCCACTCTCATATAACTCTCGAGAGTGTCTCCTTTCTTTAGAGGAGGACATTGATGATCATCCTTGATCTTTTCATCCAAATCTCCACTTACCTCCATCAACTTCACCACTTCAGTGCTGCTCAATGGTTTAAAGAAGTCGGGATAACAGTTATCATGTTCCTTGGTCTTCTTTTCTTTAATATGGTTGAGGAACAGATAAGGCAACCATTTGGATGAATACCAGGTATTAGATGTACCACTTTCGTAAAACAGAGAACAGATTTTATAATAACACAGCAGTTCTTCGAAGACTGCTACCATGTCTGCGTTCTCTTTTCGAAGTTTGTCCAATTCATCATTAGTTGGGACAAATTCCTCATACGGGGCATCCCCCATCGACAAGTAAGAGATGTACTGCATCTCGTGAAGGGCAAACCCGATCTCTCCTCAGGGAGTCATAAAAGTCCATGTCCTGTAATTGTATCTCTCTGCTAGAGCCAGGAATAGATGCGGGTTGGGAGCAAAACCGTAAACAGTGGCATACACTGCTTGATACAGGTTAATCTGCTGGAGTTTGTCTTCAAACTTTGTCAAAATCCAGTTTGCTATACAATTCCATCTCTTAAAGTCTGGGTTCACCAGTCCAGTTAATCTGAGGTCTTGATCTGGATACCTCCCTTCAACCTTCGCGAACTCATTTGCAAATATTGGAACTCTCACGGGAATTAACAAAGAAGAATTTTCCAGCGGAATACAACCGGGCTTTAAACCTCTGAGCAAGACACTATATCGTTCCGAAGAACTATAGAACATGTCTTTCTTATCGGATCCCTTCTTCACATAAATCTTTCCTGGACGGGCATCCTGAAAAGGTGTGAGATTCCATTCCATTTTCCTCGGATAGCTTGCATGAGCATATCGAGATAAGGGGAGGCAGCGGGAGACATCTGGTATCGAGATTGTCCTATCTTTTTGATGGACAATCCGTTCTTCCATCCGTGGCCTTGGCTGAGAGCTCTTCTCAAAAGCCTCGCCAAACAGAAATAGGGGCTTCTAGTGAATGATGGCATCTACCGACTCCAAAGGTTGCCCATTTATCAGACATAACAGAGTTTCATTATCTTGGGCTACCAAGATAGCTTGGCGGGAAGCTGGTAGATCATACTGTGGATAGTGCACATGAGACAGGTCCTCTTTGTATTCCGATTCTGAAAGAGTCCCTACAAAGTTCTCATACCCCGGATCTTCTCTGGTATTAACTGCATCAAACAGAGAAAACAAAAAATTCAGCACAAGAAAAAATCAAGAATGCAACCATTAGACTGCACAACCATCAGATTGCACAATCATCAGACTGCGCAACAATCAGACTGCGCAGCAAACAGTCATCAGATTGCGCTGGCAGTTTCGCGCAAAATAGCAACTTGCGCTGACTTTTGCCAGCACAGTTCAACCGATTGCGCAAGAAATTATTCTTCATAAAAATGAAGAATAAATGGTTTCGTGCAACCAAACCCTAAAAAGGGTGGCGCAGTATGATCACATCTCTAAAAAGAGATGGATTCTGAAGAACAGTGAAATCAAAAACCCTAAAGAGAGTTTTTGATTGGGTCATCTACCTTGCAATGCGGGATGCACAGTCTCGTGGCGAGAAGGACGTCGCACGACCCTAGCCGAAGGCTCGGCGGGGGCCTTGCCCTTGGCAGCGGCGGAGGATCGCTTGGGAGCCATGGAGATTTGATGGAGAAGAAAGGAAGGAATAGCTCGAGACTTCTCTCTCAGATCACAAAAGCAAAGTAAAGAATGAAATGAATATCGAAGAGAACTATTTATAACTTTTCAAAGAGTAACGGCTGCCTCAGACTGCGCCGAAAAAGTCGGACTGATCTATCCGATTGTGCAGACAGCTCAGTACATGCGCAACTTAATTGAAATTTCAAAATTCAAAGTATTTCAAAATTTTGAATAAGTTCAACTTTCGAAAACTTTGAAGGGGGTCTTGTAGGTCCTAAAAAATCAAGTTGCACACATCAACAAGGTCATGAAGATCAAGAAATGCATCTTTCAAATAAACTGCGCAGACATCAGATTGTGCATCATACAGATTGCGCACACTAGACTGCGCACACTCTCAAGCGCGCAGGCTGACGTGGCAAATCATCATCATTATCTGACACAATCAAATCTTCTGACAGCTGACAGCACGGAGAACGAGGCGACTGTTTGTTTAATCGTGCAGCACGGCGCTCGAGGACAGCTGGCAGCGCAATCGGCCAACCTATCGGGTGCGCAATCCATATTGGTACAATTCATGCCTGTGCAGTCCATTCCTGCGTAATCCAAAGCCAGCGCAATTCAGGTTGCGCACTCTATCAACACAACTGACAATATATACGTGGCATTCATGCCATCAATTGCTCATTACGTGGCAACCGTCTATGCACGATCATGCGCATTTCAATCAAATGATGCCATGTGTCCAAGACAGATGGCTCATGATCAGACAACTGTCTGCGCAGTCTACAGTTGCACAATCCAATTCATGCGCAATCCATCATGCACAATCTAGAATAACTAAAAGTTAGTTATTTCCAGAACTCTATAAATAGAGTTTCAAGTCTCCATTCAAGGGGATCACGAATCACAGACCAGAGATCAGGAGTTCTTGCCCAAGTGCTGCTGCATACTTTCGAGGCTTTTGCCTTCAACTTCCGAGGCTTTTTGCCTTCAACTTCAACTTAAGAGGCTACCGTCTTCAAAGTTCACATCGTCCAAGGGATAAAGCAATCGTCTTCTAGATTGGATTCCTACAGTTGTACCTTTCCCAGAATTCTTGTAATCTTTATAAAGTTTGTATCAATAAAGTTTTATACTTTTATTTTTGCAAACAACTATGGTACGGGCTTCTGTGGTACATTCATTGCGTCAAAGTCCTCTAGGACCGCCACTAGTGTGCCCGGCCCCGCACAGACTGAGGAGTCACTGTTAGCCCAGCAGAGTATCTATGCGCAAATCGTAGCTCTGCATGACGAGATGCTGCAAAGGATGGCAGCGTCGCAGCCGCAGCCGCATACGGATGATCCTGCGCTCATCTCACGTTTTGAGAGGCTTGAGGAGACGACTGAGGCGCGGCGACAGATTTTTCGCGCTACGCAGGAGACTACGCATCGGTTGGTCGAGCAGATGCAGCAGTTCCGCGAGATGGCTACGGAGTGACCATCTGGTACGCCAGGAGCATCGTCTACATCCGGCGGTGCACGGAAGGACATGCTCGTCAGCCTGTCACCGGAGGAGTATCAGACGATCCTTGCGTTGCGACGACAGTCATCTGGTGGCGCTCCTCCTCCAGCTCGGCTCCAGCTCCAGCTCCAGGCGATCAGTAGTTTTGTTTTTGTATTTTTACTTTGTACTCTACATTTTTACTTTGTACGTATTTGAGGATATTGACTTTGTTCTTTATATTTGTATCTTATATTATTCGTTGAGGATATTATTTGTTCTTTATATGTTTTGTCTATTCTGGAATGTATTGTGCGTGCCGGTGTTGTGTGTTCCACCGAAGGGGTCGACGACCCAGGTGTATTTCTGTATTCTGGATTCTGCATTTGGATTCTGGATTTCTGTTGGATTCTGTATTTTGCATTCTGGATTCTGTACTTTTTTTTATTTTTTTCCAATTTAGCGACGTTTACATACGTCGCTAAGATTTAGCGACGTTTTTTGCGACGTTTACATACGTCGCTACTATTTAGCGACGTTTATATACGTCGCTAAAAACGTCGCTAAATTGCTGACGTGGCAGACAATCCGGTGTCACCACATCGTAGCAAAAACGTCGGTAATGTGTCGCTATTCGGCGACCACAAAGAAACGTCGCAAATAACATCGCTATTTTGCGACGTTTTTTCGATTAGCGACACGCTGCTTTTTTCGTCGTTTCCAAAACGTCGCTAACTTAAGTTAGCGACGTTTTGTCCGAGATTAGTGACGTTTATAAACGTCACTAATCTGACAAATTTTTGTGGTGAGAATGAGAGTGGTTTTGTATGGTATTTGTGAAGAGAATGGGTTCTGGATGGTTCCATCCGAATTTTTTTGTTTTGTTTTTATAACAATAATAATATTATTAATAATAAGAGCCTAATTACAATTTAATCTGTTTAATAATGATAACTAAATTAATTTAATCTGTCTTTAATATATTTTGTTTATTTACACATCAATATATTTTATTTTAGCAAATGCATTCATTAATTATTTGGGGGGTAAGTTTACCAGGGTTACCATATCTCCAACTAACATACACTTTCAACAACCATCCAAACAATCGAACTTCTTTTCTCTCCACTTTCAACAACCATCTAAACACCAAATCCATTTTTCTTCCACTTACAGCAGACAAAAAGCATTTTTCTTCAACTAACATTTTGGAAAGTGCTACTTGCTGCAAGTGCTTGCAACTCATCATGATGTAAGCGCCACTTTCACACTTTCAAAGAGTTACATCTATCCAAACAGTCCCCTATTACTAAATAACCATTTCTTTGTTCACTTCTTTATTCATAGCCGTTTCCAAGTCTAAGCGGACCTAGGGTCCCGAAAATTAAGGAGGTCCCCAAAATAAAAAATAATAATAAGGAGGTCCCAAAATTTTTGGTATTAAACTTTTTGGTCCAATTCAATTAAATTTACTATCCAAATGGTATTAAATTTTTTGGTTTCCACTAAGTTGACATCTTTCTGGTAAAAAAAAAATTTATGATCCAGTTTTATTACAAGATACTAAGGTATTGCCAAACTTAGTATCCAAAAGACACTTGAATTTTTTGGGCTCTAGTTCATTTACAAGATATTAAGTTGTAATCTTTATGTTTTGGTCTTTGTAAACTTTATGAGGCATTCCTTAAACTTATATGGCATTTGTAAATTTTGGGGTCTCCTTAATTTTATAAAGAGTCCTAAAATTTAACAAGAACCCTCAACAATTTTTCAAAGGTCCTCTAAATCTTTAAAAAAAAATCCCAAATTTTCAGATAGAAGCACATTTTCAGAATTGTCTAATACCCCAATAGAAGTAGAAAACTTGTAACAAAAATGGGAAACATAAATTCTTGTACCCCATTTTTTCATGGGGGTACAAGAATGGTCTCATACCCCATTTTCACATAGAGACACATTTTCAGAAATGTCTACCCATTTCTTCATGGCCACGACCCTATTTCAAAAAAAAAAAAAAAAAAAAAAAAAAAAAAAAAATCATCACATTTACCTTACTAACTACCTTTTTTTTTTTTAAATTGAGTTATCCCCACTTATTTTACCAGAATTCAAGATGCACCCCACCAAATTACCATAATCTATGAAATCTTTCACTTTTAACAGAAATTATCAATGACTAATAGTCAATTATTTCAACCTACATAAAAAAATTGAGTTGTACCTCACTTATTTTACCATAATTCAAGGTGCATCCCACTTATTTGAGGATATTTTTTGTCATAATTCAATGTGCACTTAAATCAATTATTTTATTTATCTCCAAAAAAGTTTGGGTTATGCTATCTCCCATTATGTGATGTTTGACATGGCATGTGACGTAACAGCTGACATGGTAAATTTTAACCAAAATAATTAATTACCCAAAACTTGTTAATGTTAATGCTAATGCTAATTTTAATATTAATGTTAATACTAATTTTAATTTTAATATAATTTTAATTTTAATTTTAGTTTTAGTTTAATTTTAATTTAGTCATAAGTATAATTATATTATAATTATAATTCTATTTCTAATTTTAATCTTAATTTTAATTTTAATTTCAACTTTTGTCATGTCAGCTGACATGTTAGCAACCATGTCATATGTCACATATAGAAGATTTAATTTTAATGTTAAATTTTGTCATGTCAGCAGATATGTCATACACCACACGATATCACCCAAAAAATGTTGGGAGACAAATAGCATTCGAATGGGGGTTGAAGTAGTTGACTGTTAGTTACTGATAATTTTCATTAGAAGTGGGGGGAATTAAAATTCTAAAAAAGGAAAACACTATAAATTACTCACTCTTTTTAACTCATACAATTATGCTATTTGGCTCCAAAAAATTTTGGGTGATGCCATCTCCCATTATGTGGCATCTGACATGGCAACTGACATGACAGCTGACATGTCATGTTTTAACCCAAAAATTAATTACCCAAAAAATTTATTGTTAATGCTAATGCTAATTTTAATTTAATGTTAATATTACTTTTAATGTTAATGTTAAAATTAATGTTAATGTTAATTAACGTTAATGTTAACGTTAATGTTAATATTCATGTTAACTTAATTTTAATATTAATTTTAATGTTAATGTTAAAGTAATATTAATGTTAATGTTAATTTTAATATTAATGTTCATGTTAATTTAATTTTAATTTTAATGTTTAAGTTTGCTATGTCAGCTGTCATGTCATCGGTCATGTCATATTATATATAATGGGAGATGGTATCACCTAAATTTTTTGGGAGCCAAATAGTATTTTTGTAACTCATAATATACCTAGGCTTGAAAATATACAAGGGTGACTCAAAAGTGTCGAGAGGGGGGGGGGGGGGGGGGGGGGGGGGGGGGGGTTAGGTCTCAAACATGGTACATCATCCCCACCTCCAGCGTCGAAGCGTGAGGGATGCTGACAGCATAACCCGGTCCCGGACTAGGCCTGCAGTTCCTCCTGAAGAAATCATAGCCTACATTGATAGCCAGCCTCTTTATCACGCCCGACCCGCTCTTCGCTCTCACGTACGACTGCCCGATTATGAACGCCATGCCGGCCTCCGTCACCTCCTCCACCTCTTCTTCCGCCTCCTCCGAATCCACCTCCGGGCTCTCCGCCAGCACGAGCTTCACCTTCTCGTCGTAATCTTTACTGGAGCTCCGTTGGGCTCGGAATTGCGTCCGGATTGGATGAATGTAGCAACGCTGCGGACCAAGGCCTCGTTTGGTACACTGTAATGTAATAATAATCGAAATGTAATCAAATAAAAAATAAATGTCGATGGTAGCCATAGCGTACAATGCACCTGTAGATAGTGTAAACTTTGGGGCCTATACTACCGACGAGGAAGCGCTCCTCCGGCAGCACATATGGTACCGTGACCGACTTGATACACAGAAACACCGGAACCCGATTCATTGCTGAAGTGGCATACCGGATGAGTTTTTACCGGGTGAAAGAGCGACGAAGTATCAAATGGCATTCATGATCTGTTTTTAGATCCTCCCTTCCAATTTCTTTTAATTTTCTAGGTAAACTGCTGAAACTTTTGAAAGTTTAAAGTTGTTGATCAAACAATCCGTCGAGAACCAGAAAGACCCTCTTAGATTTCTAGTCGATGAAGGTAATCCCGTGTCCTATCCATAGTCTGCAGTATCGGCTAATACCGATCCAATATGGCCGATACCGATATGCAATTTGGCATGTTCCGATTCGATACCGATACTAACCGATACCGGCATGGGAGACTTTTTTCAGTCAATTCGGAAAAAAAAATAATTGAACAAAAAGACCAATTAGCAACAGTGTAAAAGCTTAATAATTTTGTAAAATCATGTAAAAGAGTAAAACTTATCTATCGCAAGTAAACCAATGTCGGTTATTACTATTTCATCTAATTCCAAAATTACTAAAAAATAATGCAGAAAATACTTAAAGTTATGTCTAAATATATATTTAAAAAACTCTAAATTCTAATAATTTATTAATAATATTTGTTTTTAGATACCCAAAAAAAATTTATACTCCGATCCAAAACGACCGATAATATCGATACCGTCGATCCCGATACTCATAGGAAAGGTTAGATACCGGTTACAATACCGAAACTGTGAACCTTGACTCCTATCTTAATTCCAAACCTTTGTCTAGGCTACAAATAAGAGTGTTGCTACCTTGTCCGCGCACGAGCCAGCCGGCCGCCATGTGGCGCCTCCCCATTAGCAGGTCAACCGGCGTGGGATCCATACAAATAGGAGGGGGGGAGGACAATGGGGTTTGGCCATGCCGACGGGCAGGCCAGCCTGCCTACGGGCAAGTTAGCATTTCCGTACAAATAATCAGTCAGCTTACCTTAGGTACAAGGAAAGTGAAGTAATTGATTTCTCTTGTTTGTTTGCTGAGATACAGTGAACTGGAAAAGCGCAGGGGAAATGTCAAGATGTACTGTTTTGGTTCACTAAACTTCTCCTCAGAAAAACTGGCAGGAAAATAAAAAATCCACACTGCTTATTAATTTCTTCTAGTCTCGTTTTCCTCGGAACAAATTCTATAGAAACAAATAAATAGAAATTTTTATTGATGATTGGTTGGTAAAATAAACAACTGAAGCTAGATAATGAAGTTCTTGATGTTCACAACAGAAATCAGATTGTTAAAGGGAATCCGAAAATGTTATCGACTGCTATCCAGTATGTCAGAACTCGGGAGTAAGACAAGCTTGGAGTAAAAAACACAGCCAATTTTACATTTTCGATTTATTAGATGGACCTCTTATTTTGAAAATAATTATACTGACATTTCTTATATTTTATGTTTATTATACGGACCTCATCTATATTTTATGTTCTAGGTAAAGGATTATTACAGTTACTACCATTATAACATAAATGGGAGGGGAGGACCCTATAATTATTTTTCAAAGTAAGAAAGATTAGTTTGATAAACCGAAAATATAGAAAAAGTTAGTGTATCAAATACATATTTTTCAAGTGTCTTGTACACTAATGCGGAGTTAGTTTTTGCTATTTAGACCAATATAATGTCAAAAGTAGTTCGCCATTAAATTTAACGTGACGAACCTGGTGGAAGGCAGGAAGGTTGGTGACAAAATGGGAGAAAATGGCTGGAACCTGCTGCAACCGCGGAAAATCCAAATTCTAATATCGACTATTTTCGAGGATCGCAGTGCCATAAAATTTTAACTATTCAAGGATATTTTCGAGGATCGGAGTAATTTGTAATTTCGAGGATCGCAGGGTTATTAACCTGCTGCAACCTGCTATCCTTTAAAGAGTAATTTGAAAATCCAAATTCTAATATCGACTATTTTCGAAATCCAAATGCTAATTTTAACTATTATACTTAGACCCTCTAACTAAATAACCCAAAAAATGAAGGATAATACAATGGGGACCCATGCCCCAGTCAAGAATTTCATGAGGGAGGCTGGGAAGTAGAGAGCCTCGATTGAGCCAAAGAACACCATGGAGCTTATGGCAATGAAAATGTTTTTGTGCCAGCATAGCACCATCACGAGTGACATCAAGCAAGTGGTAACCAGCATTACAGTATCACTGCCGAACCTGATGCAAGGACCGAAGATAATAACTGAGAAACATATGATCACTGTTGGGAAATCAAAACATTTACTCTCAATCCTCACAACTCTAGAGTTTCGGTGTACTACAGGAAGTTCAACCATAGTTTACAGTATCGGCCAACATTGATACGGATATTGTCGATACCGATATAGTTTTGCATGTCCAGATTCGCTACCGACAACTACGGATGTTGAGAGTCTATTTTTCAGTCGAATCGATAGAAAAAATTGAACACGAAAAGTGGTCTAACAGCATAGTAAGATTGCATAAGCATGTAAATGGGAAAAAAAACTATCACAGATAAACCAATCAACATTGGTGACTCTTATTTCCTTCAATTTCAAAAGTAATAAAAAACAACGAAAAATGATTAAAATTATGCCTAAATGATATTATCATTTCTAAATTATTAATAATTATTTGTTTTCGATACCAAAATCTAATATGGCATCAGTACAACCCATGTTCAAATCTCTAGCACACATTTTATGCAGATTTTGTAGAAAATATAGTGTTGGCTGAATCCAGCTCTCGTCCAAAATGGACATTCAACATCCTTTTTTTTTAATAATATAATTTTATCCCTCAACCCACACCACAACTTTAGATATAGATACAGTGGAAGGGACTTCAACAATTATTTTTAAGATTTCGCGTTAAGTCCTTGATGGTTAGGGGTGTCAACGGATGCATGTTTATTGTTGGAAATGCGGTATGATTTGAATCGGAGTTGGTCCATGAGGTGCGATATTGAATTGGGCCCATATGCCTTAAAAGAGAATTATCATGTAAGGCTTGAATCAATCCAAATTATCTACACCCTATGATCCCACCTCCTAACCGATGTGGGACTAAATTACCAATTCCTTTGTCACCTCCCATTTGAGCGCTCAACCGGAAACGAGATACAATCAAACAATCTCCACCTTAGCTCGTTTTCGCTGACCGAGCAACGTAGCACACCCGGCTACAATTTGTTCGTTCCCACTAGCTGAACTCATTTAGCACACTCCGGCTACATTTGTTCGTTTCCGCTAACCGAACAACCTTAGCACACTCCGGCTACCTTTGCTCATTTCCGTCAACCAACCAAGCCTGACACGTTCATCCACACTACAATTGTGTGCCAACCACAAAGCCTTGCTCCACCTTGGGCTCGTCAAACCCACCTTTGAAGCAAATTCTTGTAGTTGATGCTCCTACTACATCTTGAGAAGAGCTCGTATAATCCGATTATATACATGAACGTTCAGCACCATCTGTTTCGAACCAATTAGAACCGCCCAAACTAGTCTCGTAACCATGGGCCCTGATACCAGTTGGAAACGCGGTGTGACTCGAACCGGAGTTGGCCCATGAGGTACGATATTGAATTGGGCCCATATGTCTTAAAAGAGAATTCTCGTGTAAGACCTGAACAAATTTTAATTATCTACACCATATGATCCCACCTCCTAACCGATGTGGGACTAAATTATCAACTCCATTGTCACCCCCCATTTGAGCGCTCAACCGAAAACGAGATACAATCCAACACTTATCGGTACGGATATGACAATATTCGTATTCGTATCTGATTTTATAATATCCGAATCCGATCCGATATCCAAAAGGATCTCTCTTTTGAAACTTCGAATTCGTATCCGTATAACGGATATAGGATAATATCCGATCCGATCAGCTAAAAAATATGAATGTTATTATTAGAATATCCGAAATACGAAAACCGAAATATTAAAAATTTAGTTGTTATCCGAATATCCGAAACCAAATTCAATTACTCTATTTGAGTCATTTCATCTTTTGTTAAAAAAATTAAAAATGCTCAGCTGACTTGCTCTACATATTGATCTATTTGAAACATTTCATCTTCTGTTGAAAATTTCAAGAATGTTTAATCTGAGACGGCCGTATATATTGCTCTACATATTTGAGTCCTTTCATCTTGTGTTGTAAATTATAATTAATATATATTACTATTATATATACATTATATTATAATATAGAGGTAGAAAAGTAATAAACAAATTTAATTATGTAAAAGTCACATAAGAATAAAATCCTTTGATCTTCTCTAGTAATTAATATATTATATATACGTTATACTATAATATATATATAATTTCAGATATCCGAATCCGATATCCTAAATTTGTAATTTACGGATTCGAATACCTTAATATTCGAATTCGTATCCGAAAAAAGATAATATCCGAAAATATTCGGATATCCGAATCTGATATACGAAATTTCGAATAATATTCGAAAATTCGGATACGAAATCGAATCGAATTCGAATTTTCGACTACCTATTGACAAGTCTATTGATGACATACTTCGTTAATGAATAGTATGTTGAACAAGATACGTCTGGATTGACGCTTAATCAAGCAATCTTTATATTCACGGGTAAATACATGATGCAACTAATGACTTTTTCATTCAAGCCACAACCTTGAATATATTTTTATTGATTGGGGACCATGTGAGGGAATTTGATTTTTGTTTGATTTTATTTGGACAAATAAATTTCAACGCAATAAATAGCTGCATAGAAACCAAAGGTTGGACAACCAAGGGTTAAGGCCTTCTTAACAGGAGAGCGAGACGACAAGAGGAGAGGTCCTGCCATGAATAGATGTCAAAGAGTAGTCCTTATTGGCAAAAAAGAAAGGTTTTTTCTATGGGCACCACCAAAAATGTTTGGGGGCAACCTATAAATGTGAAAAAATTGCTAGGGGACACCCAAAAATTGCTAGGGGCAGCCCAATCCCCCCAAACAAAAAATTCACTCTCATTTTCATTCTTGACTCTCTCTCCTCAAGAAGAAAAGAAAAAGCTCTCTCCCTCTCCCTCTCCTAAACCCTAATTTCTTCCTCTCCTAAACCCTAATTTCTCAATCCCTCCACGAAGATTCTCGAAGAGATGACACGCAAGTCAAAGCAACCGAAATCCAGGTACGTTCTTCCTAATTTCTTCGAGATTTTTGTACATTATATTCGAAACCCTAGAATTTGTTTAATTCTTGAAAAAGTTTTGGTAAAATAGGTTTATAATCTCTTGCACGTTCTCTTCCCTAATTTTCGAACACAAAAAATCCCAAATTTATGTTGAAACCCTAACCCTAGAACACGACAAAGTAGGATGTCGTTGTGGCAGTTCGGGTTCACGACAGTAGGACTGCCAGGCATGTGGCAGTCCTAATGAAAATTAGGACTGCCACAGTCCTGTCAGTCCTCTTGTGAAAGAGAACTGTCTGGACTGTGGCAGTCCTAATTTTCATTAGGACTGCCACATGCCTGGCAGTACTACTGTTATGACATATGGGAGTTGGGTAAGTGCATGCTGTTTCTATTTCTTAATAAGTGTATGTTGTCATGCAGTCCACCGGCCGCTAACAAAAGAATACGGCCCACCGCGTCAAAGTGGAAGGAAAGTGCGGAACGTCCTCTCGAGCGTCCGATAACAATTACCGAACCGGCGCCCGAAGCTCGGTCTTGGACATCGCCACCGGCACGTCAAGCTCGGTCGAAGCAACGAGCTCCTACTCCTACGCCTCCTTCCGACGACGACGACGACGACGTGCCAATTGCCCGACTCCTATCACATCAAGACGGTTCTGCTCCATTTGAGGAGGTCGGTCCTTCTGAGGAGGTCGGTCCTTCTGAGCCGCCTGTCCGTTCTCCCGGTTGCTCAATGTTGGTTTCTTTCGAGAACCACATTGCGTATGAAATATGGAAGAATCCGGTATGTACATGACGTTTGTAAGCTACCAGTTTAGTATACTATATATATATGTATTTCATAATTGATATTTTTTTTGTTGTTCGATATACAGAGGACATATCGTATCCTTAGGGCTGTGAGTCACGGGAAGAAAACCGTGTCCTGGCAGTTTACAAGCTTATCGGAGGCCGTCCGGAGCAAAATCATACCGAACGGCTTACACAATTTGGTACAAAACGCCTACCGGACAATGGATAGTGCCCTCATATCCGCCTTTGTGGAGAGATGGCACCCGAAGACCAACACATTGCATTTCCCAGCAGGGGAGATGACCATTACACTTGACGACGTCTACCAGATATTGGAGCTGCCAGTGACCGGGCGCGTAATGACCAAAGAACATTACACGAATGAGAAATCCGTGAAATGGTACGAGAAGATCGTCAAGTTCGTCTCAACTCACCTTGGAGTTCCGGCTACGAGTTTTACAACTCTACCAGGCTTCAAGAAGTCGTACGGAATTCCTCTATCATTTCTGGTGGACCAGTTCATGGATATGGAGGTGGATGACGATGACGATGACGATGATATGGTCGACGCGGTGGCCCGTGCGTATATGATGTTCGTCCTAGGAAAGGTCGGCATTCCGGACAAGTCTGGAACGTCGATACATGCTCGGCACATGCTCAATATCTGAAGTGGATGACTTCATCGATATATCCTGGGGAAGCGGTATCCTAGCCAATCTTTACTGCGAGCTCGGCATCGCATCCCGTGTCGGAACTAAGACAATGGCCGGCTGTCAGACTCTGCTACATGTAAGAAAACTTCTAACAATTTAATCTTGTATACTTCAATTTGTTGTTTTAATTTTTACTATTCATTTATAAATTGAATAGGCATGGATATACGAGCACTTTCCGATACTTAGACGGACTGACGAAAATCCAGAGTACCTTGAACACCTTCCTAGAGTGTGTCGATGGAGGCCATCCCAGCTGGAAACCAAAAATTGGCAAACACTAGCTTCCATTCGGGAAGTATTAGACAGTTTGGTGCCAGAAGAGGTACTAATTTTTGACTAACTTTTTCATGTTGATTTTGTTTTGTTGTTAACTGTTTTCCTACAGATTTTTTGGAATCCATACCGGGATGTACGTGAGCTGAATCGTGAGGTTCAACCAGTTTCTTTATTTCATGGCATGATCACATGCTATGAAATCACGGAGCTGTACATGCCCGATAGAGTATTCGTCAGTTTGGCTTCGTGCAAACTGTGCCGAAGCGCACACTACGGCTGTTGGATCCTTCGCGCGGAACCCAACCTTTAAGTTACAAACCGGCGAAATTCGACTGGGTGACCGACTTTTACTCGGAGTGGCAACGATATGTACTTCGAGAATCTGAAAGACGACCGGTCACCCAGATGGCCGACTGCAGCGAGGACTACATGCAGTACTTCCTGGGGGTCGGACATCCTAAGTTGTCAAACCCTACCAACTCGGGTCCCGTGGCCGTCAGAGCAGTTGGAGCTCTTCCTTCCAAAAATGCCTTGTATGCTGGGTTGGTGAGAATGGTGAGTTCCGTATTTATAATAAGACTGAGATTTCTATGTTTGTAGACTTAATTCATTTATACTTTCATTTTCAGTCTCAAAGGGTGAAGGAATTGGTGCAGACACTCCGGAGAGGTTGCCAAAGTGACACTTGTGTCGCGGTCGCCAACGAGCTTGATCGCATCGACGACGTGGTCGACTTCCCCTTCATGAACAATAGGGAGTCTCGTTCAAAGGCCCGACATGATATGTAGATGGATTTCAAAATTTTTCATGTTTCAAACTTTAGTTGGATGTGGAATAGTTACGTACATTTGATGAGTTATTGTGGATATTTTGCTTGTTTGAAACTTAATTTGGATGTGGAATGTTCGGGATATTTTGCTTGTGATGAATTATTGTGGATATTTTGCTTGTGATGAATTTATTGTAGTTGGATTATTGAGTTTTTGTGAGGAATCTTAAGTTGCGAAGAGTTATTGTTGTTTATGTACTTGTGATAAATTGTTCTTTTCTATGTACAGAGTATCTGTATCAGGACTTGTGATAAATTATTTTTTTGTGATGAATCTTAACTCTGTGGCAATTTGATTCACACAATCAAATCATCACACAGAGATTCATAGTTAGGACTGCCACACCCATGGCAGTCCTATACGGAAGTAGGACTGCCAGGGTGCTGGCAGTCCTGGTTAGGACTGCCAGCTCCCTGGCAGTCCTACTTCAGTGTAGGACTGCCATAGGTGTGGCAGTCCTAACTTCTTAACTCTGTGTGAATTTGATTCACACATAAATTCATCTCAGAGATTCATAGTTAGGACTGCCACACCCATGGCAGTCCTACACTGAAGTAGGACTGCCAGGGTGATGGCAGTCCTAACCAAAACTTGCTGTTACAGCAAGTTTTGGTTAGGACTGCCAGCTCCCTGGCAGTCCTACTTCAGTGTAGGACTGCCATGGGTGTGGCAGTCCTAACTTCTTAACTCAGTGTGAATTTGATTCACACATAAATTCATCACAGAGATTCATAGTTAGGACTGCCACACCCATGGCAGTCCTACACTGAAGTAGGACTGCCAGGGAGCTGGCAGTCCTAACCAAAACTTGCTGTAACAGCAAGTTTTGGTTAGGACTGCCATCACCCTAGCAGTCCTACTTCAGTGTAGGACTGCAATGGGTGTGGCAGTCCTGATACTGATACTCTGTGACAGTGAACACTCATATAACACAGATAACAGCAAGTCCTCAAACTGAAACGATGTGACAGTAATTTACTCCATGTATATTACTGGACTTCATATTTCACTATATAACATAGGTAGGCACATATAGTACACAGGTAGACACATATAACACATATAACTCAAAATTTACTCCATATATATTACTGGACTTCATATTTCACTGTATACAAAAGTGGTCCTCCATATACAAAATGTCAAACTGTAAATATATCTATACTTAGGCGATTTCGACGTCGTAGTGGTCAGCATGTAAGTCTCTTGGCTCTTCAATCTTCAACAACTTCTTACAATGGTTGATCTGGTCAACGAAAGGTGTGGTCCAAGCGATGGCTTCGACCGGTGCTCTTTTATACCAAACTGTTGAAGGTGGAGGAATCGGAGAATGAGCGATCATCTTTAGTATAACGAAGTGATCCCCGATCAGACCTATAGTACATAGGTTAGACACTTCATGGTCCGTCGGAGGAGCGCACATCGGAAAGAATGTATTGTTAATATCCAACGAGATAAGTACAACAGGTATCATGTACCTATTAGCAAATAAATAGCCGACAGACGGAACTGACCAGTAGTGGTCTGTTCCGGTAACACTGTCGGTGCAAGGGATACTTAACAACAAACTTGCAACCGTTTTTTCGCTTAGGATACGGGAGTAGAATGGAAGACGAGTCTCTAACTCCTCGTACAGCTCCTGCCTCACCCGTCTCCATCCGTCTTTGTCATCATAACCAAGATGCCTTGCAAGGGCATAAAATCCGCAATGGCCATCACCGGGGACATCGACAATAGACCAAATGTAACTTCGAAGCGCAGGTTGAAATTTGTCAATATACAAACTCGTTGTTTGGCTTGCAACTGTATCTTTTCTTGGGAGGTCCATTTTCTCCATTTTTCGACGAACGACAAGCTTGCCCTTCCGTGCAGGCGAAGGTTGCTGTAAGCTTCGTTCAACATGCTCAAAGGATGATAGATCTCTCTTAGTCGACTCCAGCCTTCTCTTCTGTGAACTAGTCAATCTTGTTTGAGGCCTGTCTTTAGGATTGGAAACAACGGACGGCTCATGCATTCTAGTAGTCACTGGACATATAATTTCTTGGATTTTAAGCTCAATGGACATCCGTTCCGCTCCTACTGAGACACACCACCTTGCGTGGAGAAGTTTCACTTGTGGCAAAGAGAAGAAATCATCGTCCGTCTTCACCAGGGGCATCATAGACAACTGCCTCCAACGTTGATCGACAGCATCTACTGGAATATGAATGGATTCACGACGATATTCATTAATCTGATGTGCAGAAGGGAGGCCCAGTGTATGTCGATATACACACCCATAAACCTTGGGATCAAGCCCGACAAACTTTGACATTTCAATCTCATCAGCTATTAAGGCCAACGCCTTGTGAGATACCACGTGCATTAAAGCATCTAAGAGTACTTCCTTTCTATGCTCATGCTTGACTATATTCAGACTCATCTCAAATGATGTCTTAATTTCATTCACAGAAGAAGGACTGCCAGGACCCTGACAGTCCTACATATGTGTAGGACTGCCAGGACCCTGACAGTCCTACATATGTGTAGGACTGCCAGGGTCCTGGCAGTCCTTCTTCTGTGAAGGACTGCCACCACTCTGGCAGTCCTAGTCTATGATCTGGACTGCCAGAGTGTTGGCAGTCCTCTGTGTCATAGCATGAATTTTAACCCGATGACAAGTTCAAATGTAGTTACCAAGAGGGCTTCCGATGCATCAAAGTTGTCTTCGGACGTTACGGGAACGTGTTTTTCGGACGTGGCAGGAACATTTGATGATCCCGGTTGATCCATGTTCAATATTTTTCTATATTTAACACATAATTCAACTTTTATATGTGAAATTCTTGTTTAAAATATGAAACATATTTTAGTTCGATGACTTACCAATAAATTGGAGAAGTCAATACCTGGAGTTGAGGGAGAGAACAATTTGCCAAAAATGTAGAGAGAAAAGAAAAGATTTAGGGTTTAAATTCTTTGACCTAAGAGAAGGAGAGAAGAAAATAGTTGAGGGAGAAAAGAAAAGAGAAGAAGGAGAGAGAAAATGAAAAAAAATTGGTATTTATAGGTTTGCTTGGGCTAGCCCCTAGCAAAAAAATTTGATGGCAAACTTGTGATTTTCTTGAACTATTTTGGGCTAGGCCCTAGCAAAAAGGGTGGTGCCCTTAGAAAAAACCAAAAGAAAGCCTCTTTTGGAAAATAATGGACTAAATAGATGTATCTGGACGCATTGCTTTTGTGATGTTGTATCTGTCCACTGGACATCTTATTCTACAAATGGAAGATGCAACTTGTGATTGAACTATAAAAATGTTCTCCATGTTGGCCTTGTACTACAGAATAAAGATCTTTACTATGCCTACGACCAAATGCTTATAATCCTCTTACAATTGTCACGTAAGAGGAGGAGGAAAGTGGTGGCATCGGATGGATCCCATGTAGCAAGGGTTGAGAGGGAAGGTGGGATCCCGTAGGACCCATGTATAAGGGGTGGGAGAAAGAAGTTATAAGAAGGTTGTAAGTATTTGGTTGTAGACTTAGCATTTTCCCATAATAAAATCATACATTGCTGCCATAAACTACTTCCACACATGAATTCTCCCAATGGGAAGGGCTTTGCAGTTTGCAAGTGATTGAGGTTGTGAAACAGGATATGGCATTTGCTAGTGTTAGGCCATCTCCAATAAAAATTTCTCAAAATTGGATTTCTATCCAACATGTCATTATATTTTTGGATTTTTTGACTTATCTCCCACTTTGTTTATCCCATTACACGGTACACCCCATTGTTTTGCAAAAATGTACAACACCCATCTCTATGGACGAAATTCGTCAACAATATTTTTTTGGACCAAAATGTCCTTGTCTTCTTCATCTTTCCTCTCCTCCTACCCCATCCCCTCTCCACCCCCCTCCCCCTTACCCCGCGGGCAGGCCGTCGATACTCCCCGTCCGCCTCCGCTCCTCCCCTCTCCGCCACTACCTCCGCTCCCCCCTCCTCCCCGCCATCGCTCCCCCCTCCCCGCTTCCCTCCCTCTGCCACCGCCTCCTCCTCGCAAGCAGCGACGGTGGCGACAGCAGCGATGACGGCGGAGGCGGGAAGGGGGGAGTGCACGGCGGAGGCAGGGAGGGGGGTCGGGGGCGGTGGCCAGGGGGTGAGAGGAAGAACAAAATGGGAGGGACATTTTGGTCAAATTTTTTTTGTCAAAACGGCTGACATTTAATTTCTGATGGATTCCATCCAAAGTGGGGGGGATTGTACATTTTTGTAAAACAGTGGGGTGCACCGTGAAATGGGGTAAACAAAGTGGGGGGCAAATCAAAAAAATTCTTATATTTTTATGGAACTTTCTATCCTAGTTGATAGAGTTTCTATATAGAAGTTTACATACAAATAAACACTCTCCAATGTTCTACATTTCTATTCTATGTAATAACAAATAAAATGATCAATTTAATGATGTGGGGCCAAAATTAATTGGTACGAGTGATGGAGAGTTTCTACAATAGAAACTCTCCATTCTAGATCACCGCCGCGTAGGATAGAATTTAATGTAAAAATTACCATGGGAGGGTATTTTTTTCTAAAGTGAGTTTCTGTCATAGAAATATGGGAGATAAAAACCCCTATTAGAGATGGCCTTATGGAGGAGTTGCCCATCAATGGAGCTGAATGGAAGATCAGGATTCATACACCTTATCCTAAAACTAGGCTATATTGTGTTCCATTTATTTTAAAGTGCATTCTTAGTTTTACCAATCAGCTCTTAGGTATTGAGTAAAAATGGCGTCCTAGTACAACGAGGCTTCCACTCATGTAGATGTTTGCCATTGATTATAAAAGAATAGAACAATTTATATGGGAGGATTGAACTTTTACTTCACAATACAAACTCGTTCGTACAAAAAAAGCCTAGGGACGAAAACCTAGGTACAGCAGTCTAAGTACGATTGTTTAGTTTTGATTCTGGGGGGTGACGGTAGAGGCTCGGGAAAGCGACGGCCGCTCTGCCTTACTCCTTGGACGATCAGACATAGCCTTGGCTCCGGTGAAGAACTGCTCTCAAGATGGAAAGACTCTTCTGTGCGCGCCTTTGTCTCTCTGTGTGTCCTGCCTGGTGGATAGGATCTCTTTTGCAAGGGAATGGCACCTTGCTATATTTTTTTTGTTTTTCTGGATCCGATCTTTTTACAAGGGAATGGTACCTTGCTATTTATAGGAGTGGGGTGTCATCATTAGGGTTTGCAATGATCACCCTAAAAAATTCGGCGGCTTGGGGACTTAATTGCCATTTTCCTTGATCCTATTTTGTGGGCAATTAATCTGGACCACTAATCTTGATTACAACGAATCTGGACAATTAATGCTGATTGTGTAGAATCCGTATGGGCAATCAATGTTGATTATCACAAATCTTGGGAAGCTCGGATCTCCTGCCACGTGTTTAATCCATGTGATTGCCATAAATCTGTTTTGATTTGAGTAATTATGATGATTGCACTAAATCTGGTTGTTAGGATTTGTTGATAACTCTTGATTGATTTAGTACCACGTAGGAAACTGATCTTCTGCCACGTGTCATAATCGTGAGCCACAGCCGCATGAGGGTAGCTTCTTAGGTTTTGAACTGCATGAAGGTGGCAGCCGCATAGGTGTGGCCTCCGAGATCTGAGCCGCATGGGGGTGGTTTTCAATTGAGCCGTATAGGACTAGCTGCATGGGCGTGGCCTCTCAATATTTGAGCCGTATGGAGATGATCCCCATGATCCGAGCTGCATGAGAACAGCGGCCGCATAGGGTGACTGTTCATAATTTGAGCCGCATGACGAGGGTCTTCACGCTCCGAGCCGCATGCGAGCATCAGCCGTATGGGGTGGTGGCAGCCGCATAGGGAGCTTTGTATTTGGTGGATCGTGCTAGCTGCAGAGGAGATTTTCTTCGTTTCCCGAGGAATACGCCGTCATGTCGAAGTTCATCATTTCAGCCTTAATGTCAGAGTTATCACTTTATGTCAGAGCATTTAATGGGAGCAGTCACTTTATGGCCAGCTGTAAAGGCAAGCTGCATAGGGTCACGTGATTTTTGCCTGAGCCGCATGAGGCTATTGAAGAGTTTCTGAGCCGCATGAGGCTCTGATAGATTCCTTAGCCGCATGAGTATAACGCCCTAGAACCAGAATACTGGAGAGCGGGGGCATACATAGTCAGCTACGTATAATAAAATAGAATCCACCCCACTATACGGTCACGGCTGTCTAGATACATGAGGGTTTAACTACAATCCATCAGTCTCCTATGGTCAATAACAAGCCTAATTGTCTCAATCTCAAGCAAGCGAGTAAAGTACAAGATGTAAGATCACTAAATATACAATAGTAAGGCGTCCCAAACATTACATATCCAGCTGATCATGAAGCTAGTCGTTATAAAATATGAGGACTAGCAAGAGTTTAGTCATACATGATCAACCCTAGGATCTGTCAATCATGTTACAGCCCGTAGGCAGACAATAATAAGGCATACAATACGAGCTAACAGGTGCTCGCCGGCTAAACGCCTCAAAATAAAATTTTTACAATAGAGTGGGAGAGCAAAAATAAACCCACTCGTTGCCCTGGTCACGCCTGATGGTCACCATCCGACTGGAAGGTCGATAGATCCTCTGAGGTAGCTCCGAAATCTGGCCACACAAAACCAGCTGGGTCAGACCCCATAAAGAGCAAGTGCTACAAAGGAGGCTTCACTTAAGAACTAAAACCAGCACATCAGAAAATAATATTAAAGCAGTTAAAAGAACTTGAAGTAAAAGAATAACAACCATCAAAATGGAGCACGAGAGAACCATTCAAGTAGCCGGGTCACAACCCTTAAACCAAACAAGGACCGGGGTTGTAACCCTTCACTTGAACAGAACTTCGTCTCCAAATATTGTTGATAAGGTAAAACTTTACAAGCATGACGTGGGGTGCAATAATACAATAAACGAAGAGAGGACTTAGAACTGCTCCGGGAGCCATGTTACAACCCTTAAACCAAACAAGGATCGGGGTGGTAACCCTTCGCCTGAACAGAACTTTGCCTCTGATCTTTATTGTTAAGAGTGACAATCATGCGGTCAAGCTTACAATAATCGAGCACTGAAACCATACCATACAATCGCACCCGGCCAATCAGTGACTACGGCTTTCTACATTAGCTAACTAGGGTTATCACAACATGCAATGAGACGTTCCTCCAGCCACAAGCCCTGCAGCTAATCCAGGTTATCCAGGCGACTTGGGTTCATTAAGTAGTGCATCATTCTTTCCATATATCAATGAGTTTGGACTTGTGCCCTACTCGTCGGCAGGCTGCGAGTCCCACAATGGTGGTCGGGATAACGGGATTGCCTGTAGCTGAAGAAATCTCTCATGACTACTGAATTATTCTAGTTATTAACCTTAGCCATTTACAGTAGGTATTCCTGACCGTGGTACTCAGGGATCCCTGTCCTAGACATGATGCAAACACTACCGGTTCAATTGTTCAAATACAATCATCCACGGTGTCCAGGCCATCCGATCTTATCATGTCATGTTCACTGTCAGGAGTGTGCCGCGTCGGGCCACTATCATGTCCTGTCAAAAGTGCACCACAACGGGTCACCATCGTGTCAGGGAACAATTAATTCTCGTACAAGTGCACATTTAATAATTAAATATTAGAAGGGGCAAGGGCTGTGGGAGACTCATGCGGCTCGAAAAATTTTTATGTGGCCAGCAGTCACTAGCTAGGCCAATGCGGCTAAACAATTAATGGCTTGCATGCAGCTGGCAAAATGGCCAAGCAAATATGCATATGCGGCTGGGCTATAAACAAACATGCAAGCAAAAGCATGCATGCATTAAATATAAGGCATTGAATGTAGATTAGAATATATGCATTGAATATGGATTACAATGCATAAATGCATTTATTATGGGTTATAATGCATAAAGTGCATTTATTATGGTTTAGAATGTATAAAGTGCATTCATTATGGGTTAGAATGCATAAAGTGCATTCATTATGGGTTAGAATACATAAAGTGCATTTAAGGAATGCATCGCATGCTTTCCTGGAGTGCTATGCGGCTGATTCATTAATAATGTATCAAAATGCATGGAATGTATTAATTAATGCTTGAAAAGAGGCATTAAAGAAAGCATTACATGCATTCTTTGAATGCATGCGGCTGAAGCATAAATTAATGCATGAAGAATGCATTAGTTGCATTCTTTGGAGGCTATGCGGCTGGTGCATAATACATACTAGAATGCTTATGCGGCCGGTTTAGGGAAATGCATTAAATGCTCTCTTAAATGCCTATGCGGCTAGCTTAGAAAAATGCCTTTAGGAAAATGTATAAAAAAATATATATTTAAGAATGAATGCATTAGATGCTTTCTCCCTTAGCCTATGCGGCTAGCTCTTCCAGGGAAGGTATTTAGAAAAAGTGCATTAAAATAATGCATTTAGGAATGCCTAAAGGAATGCATTAAATGCATCCCTAAGGACTTATGCGGCTAGGCTTGGAGTTCCGAGAAAATGCACAGGCTAATGCATTTTGCATGTTGCATGTGTTAATGCCTTCATTAGCATATATTAAATAAATGCATGCATTGGATCATGCATTTAAAGTGGCATGCGGCTGCTACTGAACATGTGCAGTCTTTTTATGCATTAAATTATGATGCTCATGCGGCTGAGTGCTAACAAAGCCCATGCGGCTCAGCAAAATTCCATAGGCCAAATTGGACCAAACGAAATTCTCTGCAACATGGGATCATCAACTTAGCAAAATTTGCAAGTTTGATAGATCAAAACACCTGGAAACCAAGAATACCACAAAGCTAGATTTGCAAGAATTTAACCATGGAAATAAAAAATGCTAAGTACTAAAGTGGGTTAGAAACACATGAGGAAGACAATGGAATAAATAAAAATGGGCTTCCTTCATGAAGCAAGATGCACTTGCCTAAGCTCTCCCTCTCTCTTTCTTTTCTGGTGGTTGAAGAAGTAATGGTGGAGAAGAAGAAGTAATAAAGAGAGAGAAATGTTAGTGGGATATTTAATGAAGAGGGTAGTGGTAGGTGGGAGTGGTTTGGTCCACACAAAATCTAGCAAAAATCGAACCATACAAAACCAAGCCGAACCAAGTCAAGTTGGGCCGAACCAACCAAGAAAACATGCAATACGGGTCTAAATACATACACGTATACCAAAATACGTAATACGAACAATGGTCATTATAATGAGGCTCCTTCTGTTTTGAGCCGCATGGGCTTCTTCTGTTTTGAGCCGTATGGGCTTCTTCTGTTTTGAGCCGCATGGGCTTCTTCAGTTCTTTTCCATGCTTCTACAAGACCCCCTTCAAAGTTTCAATTTAAAAAATTGGAATACTTTGAATAAGAAGCATGGCTATATGAGCTCTGTTGCATAGGATATTCTTGGCCGTATGGCTTATCTGGCCGCAAAGACTCCCTAGCCGCATGGGCTCCCTGCCTCACGTACGTCTCATTAATTGCCCTTAATTAATTTTTTTAGAGCCGTCTTTTGGGAGAATCCCAAGAGTTGGATCATTAAATATTTGGATTTTATGCCCTGGATGAATCTTCTTTATGAGAGAGGGGACAAAATCCGAGGAGTCGGTTTTGCCTGCAGCACACGACCCGAAGCGATTTATCGGTCCACGTGCCCCCCTATGTCTGCCTATAGATAGGGTGCTGTTAGGATAGAGAAACTTATTTGCCTTCTTTTGTCTTCCTCTTCTCTTGCCCTAAGCTGCTGCTCTTCCTTCTCCGATCATCAATCGACGATGGCCCCGAAAGCCTCCAAAGCTTCGAAAGCTTCCAAAGCTTCCAAGGCCTCTGCTGCAGCGAAAGGCAAGAAGGCGGTGGCTCCCTCGCCGACTGTAGCACCTCCAGTCCATCCTGACGTCCACTCTACCATCTAGGGTAAGGACTATGTGGAAGATCGAACACTTCAAATCCTGAAACAATGGCTCTGTTGCATGTTTTTTATGCACAAGCCTTTTTTCCCTCAGCATTCAATGCGTTCTTCATCATTATGAAGCCGCATATGTTGTATGGGCCACATGAACTTCTTATATCCAAGACGCATGAGGTATACCTTATGTTTGAGCCGCATGAGATCGTCTGAGCCGCATAAACGCCTTAAGAACTGAACCGCATGAAGCCCCTCTGAACAGAATCGCATGAGCTCCTAATGGACTGAGCCGCGTAGCGTTCCGCATATGAACCTACCTAAACAGAGCCGCATGAGGGCTCATCGAGCCGTATGAACTTTGTAACAAAACACCGTGCCGCATAAAGACTCATCTAAACAGAGCCGCATGTGCTCTGTAGAAATCGAGCCGCATAAGAACTCGTTTAATCAGAGTCGCATGAACTCTGAATTTTTGGCCATTTTTTGACTTTGTTTCTTTTGTATCTTTTCAGTAAATCTGCCAGTCAATGCTGCAGGAGAACCCCTGGTGGGTCAGGCCCAATGTGCCATAGGAGTTCGGTTTGACCATCTAGTCCGGCAGGTGGTGGAGCAACTACCCCAGAACGAGCCTGAGGAGAGGCTGTATCTTATCAAGAACTAGCCCTTTCGCTTTCTCTGTGCCGTGCTGAACTCAGGTCAATTGGAAGGAAAGTACCTGAAGCCGACGTTCTTCTTCGGGGATGCCCTGACTGTGAAGAACTCCCGGGTATTGGATATATCCGAGAATTAGAATTTTATTTCTGCTGGAAGGGCGATCCACATCCCCCAGATGGAGCGTCATTTCCCATTGGCGTGGTTCAATATGTTGTCGGTGGACAGAAAGATGCAGGAATCCTTGACCCCGAGTCGGTCGGAAATGATTGTGGGTAACATCCACTACAATAAGCACATTAGATCAGCGTACGCGGGCAGGGAACCGGTCAGCTGCCACGTGATGGGGCTAGCCCCGGGTGCCTTTTTAAATGCACAAGGTCCCAATTTCTCATTCTCTCAAGCCAACACTTTCCTGAATCAACTTGCTCGGAAAGGGTCTTATCCCATTGGCCGGCTCTCGCTTTTGAACTGGATACGCCCCATCCCTTCGTGGGCCAATTTGACCGGGTGGATTTTGCGTGAATATGGGACTTTCCTGTATGAGGTTGGTCTCTACCACGCCATTCGGGGCACATATCACGGACTGCCCATCAACAAGGAGTTGTTCATGGCTCTCTTGGAGATGTACAACCGGCGGATGGGGACTTTCTTCGCGCCTGGAGGGGAGATTGGTCTTGCTCTTCATGAGATGCACGCAGTCTCTAGGCTGCCCTGGGGCAATGAAGTGTTTGAAGTATATACTCCAACGAACGAAGAGTTCGAAGATTTGGAGCAACGACATCCGGGTTTCGTTGCTGTCTATCAGGAGTTACTGTGTCACCACAGTTACTGTCAGCAGACGACCAAGAAGGATAGTAGCTCAGAAGGGAACCTTCCGTATACTAGAGCTTGGCTCTCCCACCTATTTCAGCAAGGTGCCTCAGGCCGGGTTACTCCCCGAAATCCTCTGACCCGAGAGCAAGTACAGGATCTGGTGTTAACTGCCAAGAAGTCGAGGGCCTTGAGCGACACATTTGGGAGTCAAACTGATTCCTTTGATTACTTTTATCAGGATACCCAGCTGCTGTCGGAGAAAGCAATCCTTGTAGCTTTCCTTCCCGGAGAATTTTTTTTCAAAATATTTTTATTGATTTAAATGGTAATTTTTAGATTTTTAAATAATTATTTTGTTAATTATTACGGTAGATGATTTTAACCATAGTTGAGTTTTGAAGTACCAGATGACTAAGAATCATGGCACGGATAGTGTAGTGGCGTGCCTTAACTAGTGTATTAGTCATGCCAAGGAAGACCGAGCCATATGGACGTCCTAACTAGGAAAATCAGGCCAAGTTGCGACTTAACCCCCACCGATAAATTCATTGTTTATTAATTAGATATATTGATTTTAGATGACCCGATTGTACCAACTTAGTCCGGACTGCATCCTAACTGAGCCCAAGCCCATACAGTGATGTGGTGCATCCAAGATGTTAGTGTCGATGTATTTAATGTGTACGTATTTCCTTAAATGCTCTATTACCTATATTTTGTAAGTAATTACTATTAATATTATTACGGTTATTTATATATATATATATATAAGTATTTGATGTTCATAAGGTATCTATAAGTATTTTAAATGATTTTTCTTATTTATCCTGGTGTATTTTTTGGAATATTTAGACTACATATTTTGTCTGTACACTTAGTATAGATTTTCTTATTAGTATCATTATTATTATTTATATTGTTATTAGATTATTATAATAAAATATATTATTAGTATTTTAGATTATTTGTGAAATAATATTATATGTGTATGTATATATAAATATGGTATATGTGTATTTATATATAAATATATTTTATATATATATATATATATATATATATATATATATATATATATATATATATATATATATATATATATATATATATATATATATATATATATATATATATATATGTATATATATATACATAGGTATTTATGTGTGTGTATTTGTATATATAAATATATTATATACGTATGTGTATGTATATACAAATATATATTATATATGTATTTATGTGTAAGTGTAAATATATAAAATATATATAAGGTGTGTGAGTAAATACATGTATATAAATGTATAGGCATTGGCCAATAGAAACAAAAGCAGTAGAAGCCCAGGCCCAGCCTGGCTTGGCCTAACCCAGCCAAGCAGACCCTTTCAGCTTTGGTTAAAACTGAATTGACATAAACGAATAACAATTAAGCCCAACAGCCAGGCAACTAAGCCCCAAACCTTCCAAGCAACCGAACCAGCCCGTTCCCCTTTACAATCACAAATTATATAAATATATAGAACAGAGAGAGAGAGGAAGACTCGAAAACGAAAAACCCTAACCTCCTCAAACCGCCACCACCTACACCTGCGCACCGGGGGCCTCGACCGTGCGCCACCCTGCGCGCCACACGTCGTCGACGCTACCGCCGCGCACGGCCGAGGTGAGCGGACAACAGCGCGCGCGTCGAAAAATAGGAAGCAACAGCAGCAGTTGCAACAATGAAGGCAACTTCGCGATGAGTTTTCTCCCTCCACACTCGTCCGTTTCACAAACGGATTTCACTGGTATAGAGCCTACTTATACATCTTTGAATTCGTCTAACTAGAATGTATGTGGCTGCTCTAGATCGTCCAGCAAGTCAACCCGAAATTCGACGAAACTCTGTCCCAAAAACATAGCACAGTCCAACCCCGACCATGAATTGGAAGGCGGTTTTTTGTCGAACCTTCGAAGGTTTTAAGATTGTGTCTGAGCAATGTTTTAGACAACCTGTAGAGGATGGAAACACCACCAGTAGTTTTAATGCTAATGTTTTATACTGTAAGATAAATTAGATTTAAATCGAGAGAAATACATGAAAAACTATTTTCTGAAATTAAAGAAATTTGCTGATACGACGTGCGTCCCGCCAAACCGGACGACATGGTCGCGAACCGAAGGCATTGAAAGGTGTGTAACGGCTTCGTGGTCGTGTGGGCTTTGGCGGAATTCAAATTGGTCGCGTGTGCGCGACAAATTTGATGCGTATCCGTCGAAATTCACCGTATCGGCCTCTGTGCAAGTTTCCCAATTACTTTGTGCACGCTCGTTAGATCGAGACAAAACTTGTGCCAACAGGACCGTACCATTTTTCTGGTCCTGTATGCCAAGTTTGGTCCGATTCTGAGACAGTTGATAAAATCACCGTTTTGCGGGCCCTACGGTCCCACTCAACGGGCGATTTTGTGCACGGCCTGCCGGAATCCAACTATGGACATACGGTTGGGTTCGTATCGGAAAACTGGACCTGTAGACATGTAGTTTGATGACTTTAGAGACCATTGACTTTGACGCACTTTTCGGTGCAAAGTGGGTCCAACGGCGGACATCGTTTTTGCCCAAAATTACCGTTTTGCTCCTGTGTCCAGAATTGGACTTAAGGATAGGCAATTCTAGCTAATTTGACTATTCTGAGAATGTTGATAATGTTCGTTTCAGCTTTCGGAGACAGTTGTGATAACTTGGACTGTATGGCTTACCAGTTGACATTATTTTATTGGTTTCTTCTATTGATCTCGTGATTTTCGTGCATCCGGCAGTTCATTTATACGTAGTTGTTCTAGTGTTCGTGTTCGTGTTCATAGTCATTTGTAATGTCCTGTTTTCTCTTGTTTAATTTCTCACACATGATAAAACTGTTAGATAGGCATGTATATTATGTATCTTGCTATGTCCTCTGAGGACCTGATGATCTCTTCAGGTTTAGTGGTTGCATGGGGTTAGATAGTAGTTCTGGATGGCAGACATGATGATACATTACAGGATTTAGGTATTGTTATTGTCTTTATTATCCGCTCGTGCTTTTTATTCCTTATCATGAGATATCATGTTCCTTGTTTCAGTTGTAGACTCTTGTTATATTCCTTAGAGTCTTATCGGACATTTATGCTAGTGGGCTACAGACCACGACCCATAGTGTTCATTCATGTTTTATATTCTTATTGTGGATTGAGATATAGATTTATTTGCCATGATTTGGCAGTATACCATAGCCTTGACAGCGTTTACGTATTCGAGTCGGGCTGGAGTCCGTTCGATACGTAGCTGGGATTGCTCACGGACTCGCGTTCGAAAAACGGGTGCGGGACGTGACAATCCTGGCAGGGTTCCTGATGGTATGGCTACGGAATTGTGTGGTCTCAGGAGGAGTTGGTTCCATTGAGAGGATCAGCCGAAATTTCATCCTTCCTGCCGTGAAGCTGGCCTTCGGGGTCAGACTGGCTCTTCTTCCGGCCATGGTGTGCAGTATACACCGTGGCCTCCATACTTTTTCGTCCAAGGTTTTTGTACGTGACACAGTGATGAACTTTGAGCGAATCGAGTTGCCCTACCACTATTTGATGGGGTGGCTGTTAATGTACTGCCGGTCTTTGATGAGACCTGGCCCAGAAGATGGTATAACTGACGACGATGCTTTTATCTTCCAGTACCGCCGGATGCCCTTGGTGTACAACACTATGCCCGCCTGTCGGAGGGCGCTGGCGAGGGTGGATGGATATAACTTTTTCGTGTCTGTTTCCCATTTTTTTGCTGAGGAGGTGGGGAGTGTACATGTTGACGGTACCGGGCCTCCTCTCCTTTTACCTGGGAGGATGCTTCTTTGGTTGCGTAACATCCGTCCCTCGCACTTAGTATATCGCAACCGCAATACTGTCTACCTGGAACCTTACTTGCCCAGCCGGTTCTCCCGCCAGTTTGGGTACGGCCAGCTGTTCCTAGAGAGTCCCAGCTCTTGCCTGGGCTTTGAAGGCAGCGTTCTGGATGGCATTAGGGCCTGGCTTTACTAGGATACTGCTCATACCCGTGCTAGTTTCTCGGTCCCTGACGCTGAGATGCAAGGGGAGATTTTGTATTTAGCGGCTCTCTACCACGTCACTGCGAGCAGGTTTCCTGTTAACTTTGACTCGCGTACCAATTTTATTGTTGGTACCGGCTTGGCAGAGAAGCCCCAGGGGTCAAAAACGAGGAAGCAGAGGGCAAACGCGGTTCCCGTGCCGGACTCGGAGTCCACCACTGCGGATGAAGAAGATGGCGAGCAGGGTGTCGATGATTCTCTCCCTCCTCTAGACGAGGTGGTGGCGGATCAACCGCCCATTGCGTTTGATGAAGTGGTGGCAGATCAGCCGCCTGATGTGCCTGGTCCTTCACGTAAGCGAAGCATGAGCGAGTCTGCTGATATCGGCATGACTTATTCCATAAAACGGGCTACTGTCAGATCCCGACGGCTACTTATCGAGGATGTTGACTCTGTTTCTGAGGTGACTTGAATTATAACTATCTTCTCCTTCTTTTTCCCACACTATGGCCTAATTATTTTCCTTTGCTCTTGTAGGCGTCGGAGGAGTCGGTTTCTCGAGAACCGGCCGCTGAGGTTGATCCGGCCCTGACCACTTTGGTCAGTGACATGTGTACCGCTATTATTTCTGCTGGGGTTCTTCCGAAGGCGGTCGAGGAGTCCCACGTTGCTGAGGGCTCAACCCATGGTGACGGGGGCTCTACTGCTCCTGTCCCTGATACGGTTGAATTTCAGCAGGGTGACGCTGAACCAGTTGTATCCCTTTCCGGAGTGGCTAGGGCAGAAGAACCAGCTGAACTCGACTTGGAGGTCGTTGGTGAGGGTACCATGGGAGCTGCGAGCGAACCTCAGCCTCCACAACCCTCCCTTGGTAAGATAAGCCAAATTTTGACTAATGAGGAGGCTCATTCGCTCTATTATCACATCCTTTGGGTTACGTTGATTGATGGTTGCTCTGGACATACAGGTCCTGCCCTTTCAGTACCGATGACGGACATTGTTAAGGTAGGCTCTGCTAGCGGGAATTTGGTGGAAGGGAGCGTACTCCCTCCTCTTCCGACTTATCTTGAGGGGCCTCCCGCCGGATTGTTATTTTGTTCACGATGGTATGATAGAAAATCAAGTTTGCACTAGATTTACTCATAGTCAGGTTGCCAAACTCTTCATCAAACCCCTTTCTATTTCCCATTTTCTATTTCTTTGTAACAAGTTGAGGATGTAGGATACATATGTTCCAACTTGAAGATGACTGTTAATATATAGAGTAATGCTACAGTTACAACTAAATGTTTACAACCCTCTTACAACCACTCACCCATTTTCTTATATGTGGACCATGTGGTGGCCTGGCCCACATGTCAGCAAATGGGTAAAGGTTGTAAGAGGGTTGTAAACATTTGGTTGTAAACTTAGCATTATTGTAATATATAAGCAATGTTTTGTATGGTCTAGCACAATGTCATATTAGGTCTTATGCAGGGGAAGATCCGAAAATCGTATACTGGGATAGACTAGAGTGGGTTGGAATGGACCGATGTGGACAAACTCCCAAATAATAATAATAAATAAAAAATTATATAAAAAAAGGAAAAAAAAAAGAAAAAAAAGGATGGGCTGGAGCCCACCCCAGGCTCTACCTAGATCCGCCACTGGTCTTATGGACATTACCAAGACCTAATATATATATATATATATATATATATATATATATATATATATATATATATATATATATATATATATATATATATATATATATATATATATAGAGAGAGAGAGAGAGAGGGAGGGATCAGGATCTCCGCTCTTAATTATTCCCGAATATTTTTCGAAATAATTGTCTTTTTTTAACCGTTCAGATTAGATCCTTAAACTACCCAATTTCTCGCAAGATTTTGAATTAATCTGAACGGTCAAAAAGATAATCCAACAACTGCTATTTATGAAAACATGATGCGAGATCCCGACCCTTCATTTCTCTCTCTCTCTCTCCCCCTATATATATATATATATATATATATATATATATATATATATATATATATGTTGTAACTCATCATGGTGACTCTTCACTTTGTAACTCCCAAGTGACTTTTCACTTTGTAACTCCCTAGTGACTTTTCACTTTGTAACTCCCAACCTCTCTCTCCCTATATAAAGAGAGGTTGGGATGGCTTGTAGAGATATATGGAGATATATGAAATTAGTCTATCTAACAAGAGAGAGAGCTTCATACCTATTCATCTCATTCTTCGGGTGTTGAGCTAATAGATCTCAAAACACGTTATCAGCACTTTGTTCGTACAACGCCGGAGACCCGACGTACCGTTGGTTTTTTTACCTCCTTCCACCGTACGGTAAGGAAGGTAATTTTTTTTAAGAGGGCTACAGAAATTTTATGCTTTTCTATAGATTGGATGCATTGTGTAGTTCTATTTTTTGAAAGATTTCATAGGTCTTAAAGTTGGGATTTTTTATCCTTCTGGACTTCTGGATCTGTATTCCAGCATACACCAATGACTCAATGTTCATAGAATATTTAGCTATTAGGTATATAACATATATATATATATATATATATATATATATATATATATATATATATATATATATATATATATATATATATATATGTAATAGTAAAGATAAAATTAGCCTAATAGCTTATCAGTCAGTTCCATTTTCTTTATAGTTCATTTCGGTTCGGCTTTGAATTTCCAGTAGTTAGGAATTGAATGGACCGAAGGAACAAAATTTGCAACATATAATTTCATTTCATGAAAAAAATCCATATAAAATGACGGTTTTATATATGAACATTTCTTGACATCTTGTTCATTTGCAACAAAAAAAATTTTCTTGAGCGTCGGAAAAGAAATATCTTTGAGAAGAACTGTAAATATGGATGCACTTTAAGTTTCGGAAGAAAATTTCATGATTCAGGTTTTACAATCTTCCAAGTTTTCATTATCTGTCCTTTTGCATAACTTTTTAATTCTTCAGTTATTTTCTGGGTGTGAAAGTGACTTGGCAAAGTTTTTTTTAACATTTGAAAAAAAGAGGAAAACAAAAAAAAAATTCTTTTGTCCAATTCTACATTACTTGCTAAACTTTGTTGTTTGTCTTTAATGTTTGTAATACTAATCTTGTTTTCAAAGAAAAAAATATATAAATTTTTTTTTGCTGAAAGTGGGATTTGGAGAGCTAACATTTAAATGCTAACATTTTTTTTGGTAATGATGGATTTGGAGGGCCCCGACGAGCGCCTCAGTAGCAATTTTTTTATGTTGCTCAGCGATTCATTGTAACAGATGAATAATAAAATTGTATTTTTTTTGTCGTTATTTTTTGGGCGTCGCTTGATTAGACGTCGAAAAAATATTTGACATTTTATTGGTGCCGCTTGCTTAGGGACCAATTCTTTTGTGTGTCGTTGCTTGCTTATGTTGTACGTTTTTCTTGCGTAATTACGAAAAAAATAAACTTGAAAATTTGAAAATTGGTTTTGGCTACATAAACAAATTATGGCACCGCCAAATTTGGGCCTTCCAAAATAACATTTTTGGCTAAATTTTTTTCAAAAGCAACGCTCATTTTGAGCACGCACTAAATTGTCACCTATTTTGCACTGTTCGCAAATAGTGTGAATTTGTTGAAAAATCTTATTTATTCATACATTTGAAAAAAAAATTTACGAAGTCTCTCCGAATAGGCTCACCTATTTGGGTATGATGTCAGAAAGAACTTGGGGCTTGGTTTTTAAGCAGTCCCTGGTGATCCTTCTCCCTCATTTTCCCGTCTGGTCATATTCACGTAGAGCTACCGAATGGGGTTGACCGAAAATTATTTTTTCTCAAATTGTATTTATACTTATGCATTTTTGCAAGCAAATAATTTGCCTCTCTATATCGGCCCGTCGATCGTTATAAGAGGATTTTTTTAACAAAAATTGTTTTTTTCAAAACCATTGTTTTATCTACAATTGTTTGTTGTTATTTATGCAAACCAAATCCATATAAACATGTCGTTTTATATGATGACTGATCAAGATTTTTCTCCTGTTGTAGAAAAATGACGATCAAGATTGATTTTCCCATCCTTGATGCCTCTGGCTAGAACTACTTGGACTGGACACATGACATCCAGAACCATCTAGATGCGCAGGGCCTCTTGGACGTCATCTATGGAGAGGAAGAGCACGAAGTGGAAGTCACTCACTCAATGAACGCCAAGGCAATGATTCTATTTTGCAGGTATTTATCTGACGCCATGAAGGCAGAGTTCATTGAAATCTCCTCGCCAAAGACGCTATGGGACTCTCTGAAAGAGCGCTTCGACCACCAGAAGACCATATGGCTGCCTGAAGTGCGCCATGACCGGTTGAACCTACGCTTCTAAGACTTAAAGAGCGTAACTGATTATAACAATGAAGTCTGCAGGATTCGATCACTTCACCAGTACTGCGGTGAGAAATTAACCGACAGCGATCTATTGGAGAAAATATACACCACATTCCCTTCCACTGACAACTTGCTCCAGAAGCAATACCGTCAGTCTAAGTTCACCAAGTTTTCCGAGCTCATCACCCAGCTTTTACTAGACGAGAAGAACAGTCTCATTTTAATGAGAAACAACAATTCTCGTCCTGCTGGAACAAAGGCAATTCCAATGCCTGATGCAAACGATCTCCGTAGACCAAATCTACGGTGGAAATGAGACAAGGGCCAGTCGTCCCAGCCAAGGAACAGAGGCGAGCTTAAGTCTCGTCACCCAAAGCGAGGTTCTAACAAGAACCAAGGACCTTTGACTCCTAGACAGTCTCATGGTAAGAACCAACGGGCCAGTCATCCCAAAGCGAGAGTGGAAGGCCAAGCGCCTACTCTCTGCTACAAATATGGTGCTTATGGTCATATACAACGGACTTGCAGGGCAACCCTCCAAGAAGTAGATAACTATCACAAGGGGCGCCGGGCCGAAGCAAATCTGGTCAACGAGTGCGAAAATCTAAATCATGAGACCCCCGATTTTATAGAAGAAATGGAAGAATAAATCTCCATTTTCTCTCTATATTTGATTTAAGTCATGAAACTTTTGGTGGTTTGTATTTTCTGTTTTCTCGATAAATTAAAGTTCTATTTCGAGCACTTTCCTCAAACGTGTGACAAACTTTAATTTTCTTTACTTATAGGCATGGACCACGGGACAGTAGATTGTCTGGTTGATAGTGGAACGACTCACACTATCTTGAGAGATAAATCATACTTTATCTCCTATACGCCTAAAGTAACCTCAGTGACAACCATTTCGGGACCCTCAACCCTTGTTCAAGGTTTTGGCAAAGCCCATTTTTCGTTGTCCAATGGTACTCCCGTTGAAGTATCAGAGGCCTTATATTCTCCAAGGTCCAGTCGTACCTTACTGAGTTTTAAAGATATTCGAGAAAACGGATTTCATGTTGAAACTGCTCGAGAATATGGCTTCGAGTATCTTTTCATTACCTCCACTCAGTACGGCCAAAAGCATATCATGGAGAAATTGAAAAGTCTTTCAAGTGGTTTGTATCTCACTACGATACAACACATCGAGATTAATCTCATCATTCACCGAGCGCCAGTTGATGAAAGCATTTTTATGCTATGGCATGACCGGCTGGCTCATCCGGGTCAAAATACGATGCTTCGCACTATGAATGCATCGCATGGGCATCCTCTTGGAGGAAAGAATTTTGTTATAAATCCGAAAAGCCTTTGCCAAGCTTGCTCGATTGGGAAGACGAATCTCAAGCCGTTCCATGTGAAACCTACGAGATTGGTTTCTCAATTCCTTGAAAGAATTTATGGAGATATTTGTGGACCAATCCAACCAACATGCGGACCATTTAAATACTTCATGGTTTTGGTTGATGCATCGACTAGATGGTCACACGTAGTGTTGTTGTCCACCCAAAATGCAGCGTTTCCTAAACTCCTCGCCCAGATCATTAAGTTAAGGGCTCACCATCCGGATTATCCGATAAAGTCTATTAGACTTGATAATGCCGCGGAGTTTACATCGAAGAGTTTCGATGACTATTGCATGACTTTGGGAATAAATCTTGAACATCCTGTTGCGTATGTTCATACCCAAAATGGCCTAGCGAAAGCTTTTATAAAGCGACTGCAAGTGATAGCGCGGACCTTGGTTATGCGCACCAAACTTTTACTATCTGTATGGGGCTATGCAATTTTGCACGCTGCAAATTTGGTCCGTCTGAGGCCCATGGCCACCCAACCACTTTTCGCGTACCAGCTGGTTACTGGATGTGAGCCTGATGTCTCACATTTACGCGTGTTTGGGTGCCTAGTCAATGTTCCAATTGAGCCGATAAGGCATTCAAAATTTGGACCTCAGAAGCGACGGGGAATATATGTCGTTATAACTCTCCGTCCATCATTCTCTATTTAGAGCCCTTGACAGGCGATCTCTTTACCGCGAGACACGCGGATTGTGACTTTGATGAGGCAATCTTCCCGTCGTTAGGGAGAGAAATATACGCTAACGTTGATGAGGAACGACGTGAATTAGCGTGGCATGTGCCCGCTTTTGCTCATCATGATCCCCCCTCTGCACATAGTGATAAGGAAGTACAGAGGATTCTAGGTCTGCATGATATTGCAAATCAAATGCTAGACGCATTTAGCGACCTAGCAAAAGTCACGAGATCAATTATACCTGCTGCAAATGTTCCTGCAAGGATAGACGTCCCTGAGAGACGCCATGTTCCTGTAAAACATGTTGGCCCGGTCGAACCCGCCGAGCAAAGGATGCTGCCATCGGCCATCCAGTCCGCCGCTATTCCCAAGAAGAAGGAAAGACCGGTTGGTTCCAAAGATGTTCTGCCCCAGAAGCGGAGAAATCTTGTTGAAAGCGATTTGCCACATGAGATCATTAAAGATCACGACGATGTATTAGAAGAGCGCATTCCAGATGAAATGCCTATTCCTAATCATGCCGATAATCTCGAAATATCCGTCAAGTACGCTAGCTTAGACGATATTTTGAAGCGAAACGAAACTATCATCGATGATGTGTTCATATACTCAGTGGCCACTGACATTATGAGCAATAATAACATGGAACCTCGTAGCGTTGCCGAGTGTCAACGACGAACGGACTGGCCACAATGGAAACAAGCAATCCAGGCTGAATTAGATTCCTTAGCGAAAAGAAGCGTGTTTGGACCTGTAGCTCCAATACCACCCAATGTTAAACCAGTTGGTCACAAATGGGTTTTTCTAAGGAAGCATAACGAGAATAATGAGATTGTACGATACAAGGCTCGCCTTGTGGCGCAAGGCTTCTCATAACGCCCTGGAATTGATTACGAGGAGACGTATTCCCCCGTAATGGACATCATAACGTTCTGCTACTTAATCAGTTTAGTAGTTTCCGAAAAATTGAATATGCAGCTCATGGATGTGGTCACAGCCTATCTCTGTGGGGATCTGGACCCAAAGATATATATGAGAGTCCCTGAAGGACTAAAGATGCCTGAATCAAGTAGTTCCCGACCACGGAATGCGTTCTCGATTAGACTGAGGCGTTCGCTATATGGATTGAAACAATCCGGGCGAATGTGGTATAACCGCCTAAGCGAATACTTGATCGGTTTGGGATACATTAATAACGAACTTTGCCCATGTGTGTTCATAAAGAAATCCACTTCAGGATACGCAATCATCGCGGTCTATGTTGATGACATGAATCTCATAGGAACCGAAAAAGACTTGTCAGAAACTGTTGATATTCTGAAGAGGGAATTCGAGATGAAGGATCTTGGAAAGACACAGTTTTGCCTCGGCCTGCAGATCGAGCACCGTAAAGATGGAATTCTTGTCCATCAAGCGAACTACACCCAAAAGGTGTTGAGACGCTTTAGTCATTTTGACGTTAAGCCATCCGCTACTCCCATGATCGTCCGCTCTCTAGACATTACTAAGGACCCATTCCGTCCAAAGGAGGACGACGAAGAGATATTGAGTCCTGAGTGCTCTTATCTGGGTGTAATAGGTGCATTATTTTACTTGGCCCAATATACTAGACCGGACATCTTGTTTGCTGTAAATTGTCTAGCTCGACACAGCACCGCGCCAACACACCGCCATTGGAATGGCATAAAAGACTTTTTTCGCTACCTTAAGGGTACTACGGACTTGGGCTTGTTCTATCCCTACACGATTTTGAGTGAGTCCAACGCTCTTGGTACTCGAAGCAACGCGACCCTTATTGGCTATGCCGATACGGGATACTTATCTGATCCGCACAAAGGACATTCCCAATCTGGTTATGTCTTTACCATTGGAAATACGGCAATTTCTTGGAGGTCTCGCAAACAGACCTTAGTGGCTACTTCAACGAACCACTCTGAACTACTCGCGCTCTATGAGGCGACTAGAGAGTGTGTATGGCTTCGAGCTGTTATTGGCCATATTCGAAGTACATGTGATTTTTATATGACCCAGATGAACCTGTTGTTGTCTATGAGGACAATATCGCTGTTATTGATCAAACGAAACATGGTTACATCAAAGGGGATGCTACCAAGCACATATCGCCCAAGTTGTTCTTTACACATGAACAACAAGCGCTTCAGAAGATTGAAGTGCAACACATTGGATCGGAGAATAACCGTGCAGACTTGTTCACCAAGTCACTGCCAAAACACTCGTTTCAAAAACATATCAAAGCAATTGGACTTAGGAAACTTTCAGAGCTAGCCTAAGTGAAATATATTTCCTACACCCTGTTGTGTGCATATGAGGGGGAGCGCCCCAATGAGCGCCTCCAAACGCCCTGTTGTACGTATATCCCGCGTCCTGTCGAGTGCGAGTGAAAAGGAGAGCATGCTGATGTATGCTTGTGTACTCTTTTTCCCTTAGACCAAGTTTTTTCCCATTGGGTTTTCCTTGGCAAGATTTTTTTTTTAACGAGACACAGTTCAAATTCCTTATTCACTAAGGATTATTACAATCAGGGGGAGTATCCAGTTGTATACTTCTAAACCATCGTGTACTCTTTTGTCCTTCGATCAGCGGTTTTTTCCCATTGGGTTTTCCCTGACAAGGTTTTGACGAGACACCTTTGCAATGGTTAGTTTACCCCCATCACACTGACCTGTGTGTACTCTTTTGTCCTTCGACCAAACCTTTTCCTACTGGGTTTTCTTTGGCAAGGTTTTGACGAGGCACAAGTAGGTGGTCAAATTTGAATCTGCAAGCTACAGACAGACGAAGAAGCTCAGAGGTGTTTACAAGCAGAGTTTGTGAAGAGCCAAGGGGGAGTGTTGTAACTCATCATGGTGACTCTTCACTTTGTAACTCCCAAGTGACTTTTCACTTTGTAACTCCCAAGTGACTTTTCACTTTGTAACTCCCAACCTCTTTCTCCTTATATAAAGAGAGGTTGGGATAGCTTGTAGAGATATATGGAGATATATGAAATTAGTCTATCTAATAAGAGAGAGAGCTTCATACCTATTCATCTCATTCTCCGGGTGTTGAGCTAATAGATCTCAAAACAATATATATATATATATATATATGGAGAGAGAGGAAAATGGCTCCTCCCCTTCTTCTCCTCCCGCAATGTTCCCCGCGTCCGCCAGACTTCTTCTTCGGTACGACTTAGAGCGGCCGAGCTCGGTCCGGTCGACGTCCGGCCCAGAGCGGTCGCGCTCAGCCAGCCCGCCGCCGCCGAAGTTGGGTTGCCTCGTCTTCCTCGTCCCGGCACTCGTACCTCCCAAGGCCAAGTCGGGCAGCCGCGTCTTACGCAGACCGGATCCTCTCTCGACCTCATCGGACAGCCGTGCCCCCTGCTGGGGATCCTCCTTCCGGTCTCTCGGCGCCGGTCTGGTCGTCGGAGCAGCTGGCCATCGTTGTCCTAGCTTGCGATGGGATCGCACGGAAGCTCAGTTAGCCCCCCCGAACCCCGCCCGCCCCCCTCCCGGCCGCCCTGGGCATAGCCTTCCCACTCCGGTGGCCTCGAGTCGGAAAGGGTTATCCATTCCCGTCCTCCGAGATTTCCCGCCCTCCTTCAGCTGTCATACGACCGGTTGTGATTTCAAATTCGAATTCAAAACCAGTTACAGCTCGTGGTTCACCCCCTCGGGATCCGTGGAGCGGCTGCCATGTGCCCTAGTCCCAGTCGACGGGGCATGCGCCCGCTCTTCGTCGGAAGGTCATGCGCCTCCATCTCCTGTCCTTAGCGCATTAGCTGGGACAGACTACGCGCCTACCCCCCAGCAGGAGGATATGCGCCCCCCATAACTCGACGGGGTCAGCGCCAACCTTTCCTTCTTTTAGCTGCTCTGCCAGCCACGGCCATGCGCCCACATCGCACATAGGTCATGCGGCTCCATCTCCCGCCCTTAGCGCATTGGCAGCAGGAGGATATGCGCCCCCCACAGCTCAGAGAAGCTCGGGCCTTTCGCCTCCGCCAATCCTTGGAGTAGAGGCATGCGCCCGACCCGTCTTGGCGGGGTCCGCGCTTACCTCTCCTTCATTTTGTGGCTCTATCACTCAGGTCCATGCGCCTACATCGCACATAGGTGGGTATGCGCCCCCATCCGAGGGTCTGCTTTCTTCGGTCCCCTCTTATCGGGCCAATGGTTTCGAGCCCCTAACCCATACGTCTCCTTCAGTTCCCCCAGGCCGTTGTAAACCTCCTAAATTTTACCTATGATTTTAAAATTTTAATTATTTTGGTATTGGTTTTTATTGTTGGTATCGTACGACAAGTGTGAATACGTAAAAGACATAAATACGAGATATTTATTGATTCGTATACGAAATATTCTATTATTATTTTTCTTATAAATATAGAAATAGATATGCTGTTTCGTTATATAGTATAAGTAAATATTTTCATAGAAAAAGGGATCCCACGATATTGCCAAAAGAACTTTATTTTTACTTTCATGAAAGACTATTGTATTTTTTGTTCAAATATAGTAGTAATCTAGAAAACTATGATTTATGTAAATATTTTATTTGCATACGAATTAAATTCATGTATATAAATTGATTTTCGGAATTTATTTATTATCATTATTTTATTATTTCAAAAAAAAATATTTTAAATTTTTGTTTGATTTAATATTTAATTAAATATGTTGATTTAAATTTGGAAAAAGATTTTAATGACTTTATTTTAAAATTAAGAGGAAATTATCTAGATTTAATCTCATTGATTTCTGCTAAAGATGGTATATATCTAAATTTAAACATGATTTAGAATTTTGATATGATGTTTATCTAGTAGGGGATTTAAATGAATCCAAACCCTTATCTATCTAGGAGTCCACCTCCTATATAAGGAGAGGCTCCTTCACTTCCTCCATAAAATTCCAACTCCAAATTCTACAACCCAAGTTTGTGTATCTTGTCCGTGTCCCCTACCTCCATCCACTATTTATCCCCTTGTACAAGTACATTTTCTCTCACGTCCGACAATCCCGGACGTTCCTCTAGGCCGTGTAGGACATTTCCCGAAACGACCCAAATTTGAAACCTACAACCTTCCCGACGACCACGCCCTGTTGCCCCGACCAATACCACAGAAACATCCACCTACGACTATCACCACAGCCCTTTTTTTCCGACTGCTTCCTGCTCTTCCCAGACCTGGCCGAACCACCAGTAGCCACCCACCGCTAGTAACCAACACCACCATCGATAACCCACCACCACCATATCACCTCCACCCATCCTGGCCAAACAGCGACCACCAGCCTTCACCCGAACTCGCCACCACCACATCTTCAACACCATCACCATCACCGACCCTGGCCAAGTCGGCCGAAAGCCAACTCCACCACTGCTAAAACCAAAACCATCACTACCACCACCAAAATCAATAACACCCGCCCTGACCTCCGCCTGCATATATACCACGACCACCCTGACCAGACATGGCCACCCGACCAAGACCGCCAACTTCAAAATAAACCACCGCCGATTCCACCCGAAAACACCACAAAAGAAAATAGACCACCGCCCACACCACTCACCTCCGTCCTGGCCTCCGCGACCTCGTCCCCGCGCGGTGACCGCTCTGCCGCGACCAGCTTACCGCACTACCCAGACTGGCGTCGCCCCTCGCGTGGGTCCTTCTGCGGCCAGATCCGCCGCCACGCGGGTGATCCGCCAGTCCCAACGAGTGGTGCATCCACCGCCGCCCTGGACTTCCGATCGCCGTGCCCGTCCGCCAACGATCCCCACCGAGAAAACCCCCGCAGCCGCCCGTGGTATTTGCCACCACCGCGGCCATTGCCACGGCGACTCATAACTACCGCCACCGCCTCCGCACTGGAACCGCCACCGAGATCCGGTTGAGCGCCTCCCCGCCTCTCTTCGGTCGGCGCCTAATCAGCGTCGTCGGCGTCTTGCCAACCCCAGCCGGCGAGTCTCCGACCTTCTTCCTCTCTCTTCCGCCAGCTCTTGATCTCCCTCCCTCTCGTTCTTCCATACTTTCTTTCTCTCTCCTCTCTGCTCTTCTCTCCCACTTCTCCCTCTTCTTTCCCATCTCTCTCTCTCTCTCTCCTCTCTCCTCTCTCTCTCGCTCTCTCTCTCTCTCTGTGTGTGTGTCATTTGGAGGGGAAAAGAATAATATAATTAGTAGAAGTTATTATTATTATTATTATTATTATTATTATTATTATTAATATTAATATAACAGTTTGACTAAGCTCAAATTTATTATTTACTGTTATTATTTTAGTGTATATTATGACAATTAGTATCAATGTTATTGATATTTTTATTTGTATTTAGATTATATTATTGTTTTACCATGGTTATTATTAGATATAATAAAATTTTCCAAAATTACCTTGTCAAAATATATACATGCATTTACATATAAATATTATATTTGGCTTAGCCTATTATTTTCAAAATAAGGTTTTAAAACCCTAAATAAATTTCTAGATTATTAATATGTATCTAGAACTATTTTGATTCATAAGAATATAGTTCCTAACAATAAAATAATTTCCTAAATATTTTTAAAATATTTATCTAAATTGTTTGTACTAATAAAATATAGTTTCGCTGACTATAAATTTTATTTTGGCAAACTTAGTTTTAGCCTAAAAATAAATTTTATCTTTAAAGTAATTTTTCTAAAACTATTTAACGTTAAAAAAATATTTTTAGGTATTATAAATAATTTATAAAAATAGTATAAATATTTTCTTCTCAAATTCTCACTATCTGCCTATCTTGATCATGACTGATTATATTTTCTCGTAGATTCGGACCCTTACTCATCGGCCATGACTATTGGACAAATCATGACTTGTTGGATCATTGCACCACACCAGACGTAACACCAGGCAAGATACCTTGCCTTTACTGTTTATTTACTTCCTCAATATCATGCATGTTTTTACTTATTATTTATTTTTAGCAAATGTAAAAATTGTTCTTTCAAAATCGTATGTAGATTCAAATTACTGTACTTTAGTTTTCTTTATGCAATTGACTTAGAGTTAAGAGACCACCCTTTGTATGTGCCGCATTCATTGGCCTCGACACTTGTGCGCCATGAAGTCGCGAGTCGCATATAGATACGGACTTACGTACTTACTGATCATCGGTGCGTACAGGCCGTGCGTTAGGATATGACTGCTAATAGTTATGGATGTCTAGAAGACTTAGCGGTTATTAGGAATATCGTGATGTGGATACAGCATGTGTAGTGCATGGGGAGGAAGAAGACAACTATTAGGCGTAGGGGCTTTCACTCGTTTACTTTCCTCTAGATGCCCCTAGTGACTCAGTCGAGTGCTAGTGGGCCGTACATTTACTTTCCTGCCGTTAGTGACTCACCCGAGAGCTAGTGTGCCGTGCATTTATTTGTTACTATTCTCTAGATGCCACTAGTGTCTCGGTTGAAACGGTAACACGCCGTGTTTCTAGTTTCGGAAGGCCCCTGTGTGGAACGTTGTCTTCAAAGTGCATTTTTACATAGAATGGTTAAGGACCTTTATCTGTTTAGACATATGCAATTTTCTGTTGAGCTACCTATATTCAGTTTATGGCATGATATTATGTATCTTGTTACGTTCCTCTGAGGACCTTGTGATTTCTCCAGGTGTGCTTTTGTGATGTTGTGCAGGTGCTCTAGTTAGGCCATGACTTGCGCTCTATTCCGTCGAGATGTTGCTTTTGAATCGTCATCACCTTCGCTCGACCAAATCACGTTTTTTGTATATTTCTTCCCTATTTAAATTAGTTGGTAGTGGATTTGTCTCCGTCCAACGATTGTATACATGACAAACTCAAAGTTACTTTTATATCATTATTTATTTTCGTGGATGAGATTTAGTGTCTTGGCTTTCTACATTTTACAGCTTATGTATACATACGAGCCTTTTATTTACTCGTATGTATACAGCTGGCATGATACGTTTCTAATCCTACATATTTTGGGACTGGGGCGTTACAGCCGCGCTCAGCCATTCGTGTCCACCAAGATCGAAGTGGCGGGACCCATGCGCAGCCACCTTTGGGCGCATACTTCAGCATCACGAGCTCCTCCATTCCCTCGGGTGTCACCGCGGAGGGCGCAGTTCCGGAGAGCGGCAGGTCCGGAGCACCCTCCTCACCCGCTTCTGCCACCCCCCTCACCATTCAGCCTACAGTCCTCTCTCCTGCTAAGGCAGTTAGGCAGGCTAAGACGGTTTCTTTCGCGGACGCCTTAAGGCCAGACTGCTTAGCTCACTTGCATCCCCAATTGGAGAAAGTGGAGCTCGGAGAAGTAGAGTTCCAGGCCCCATATGACGGCCAACCCATCCAGATTCCCTTCTCTCCGACAGAGATCTCCTCCCTCGCCAGCAACTTCTCGAACACTTTTGTCTTAAAGTTCCAGGCGGGCTGTCCGAAACTCTCCAGTGTTCGAGAGGCCATCGCCGGCTGGGGGATAGTCTCGGCTCACCAGGTGGCTCCGCTGGACCCAAAACACTGTTTCCTGTATCTCTCCTCCGCAGTTGACTACTCCAGAGTTTGGGCGAAAGGTACCACTACCGTCGGAGCACAAAGTGTCAAAATCGTCAAATGGACTCCCAATTTCAACCCTGAGGTCGACTCAACCATCATATCGACATGTATCACCCTCCCCAACCTGCCGCTAGTCTGCTTTGCACCAGCGGTACTAAAAAGGATAGCCAGCTCCTTTGGATCCCTAGTGGCCATTGCCGAAGAAACTCGAAACCTCTCCAAAGGAAACTTCGCTAAGATATGTGTGGAACTAGATCTGTCCACAGACCCCCCCGATAGCATCGAGCTCCAACTCGGGGATAGATCACACATCTAGGCGTTGGTGTATGACAACAATATTATTTTCTGCAAGTACTGTCAGTTGAGAGGTCACCTCACCAAGTACTGCTACAAAGCCCACTCGGAACTGAAGAAGCAACCAACCCGCAAGGCTCCATCCTTTTAGGAGGCTCAAGGTCACCCTTCAGCCCCCATCCTACCTCTTTCCAACTCCCAGAACATCAACGAAGACATCGAGGCTTCTCCCAGCCCTCGTCTTCTCTCCAAATCCATCCGGGAAATTATGCCCTTTCACCCCAAATCTACTCTATAATTGGAATCACCCGCCACAGAGGACATTCGCCTCCACAACTCCTTTGGCATTCTTATAACGCCCCAGAACCAGAATACTGGAGAGCGGGGGCGTACATAGCCAGCTACGTATATTGAAGTGCAACCCACCTCGCTATACGGTCACGGCTATCTAGATACATGAGGGTTTAACTACAAGCCATCAGTCTCCTATGGTCATAAACAAGCCTGTTGTCTCAATCTCAAGCAAGGAATAGCAGTTACAAGATGTCAGAGCACCAAATATACAATAGTAAGACGTCCCATACATTACATATTCGGATGATCATGAAGCTAGTCGTACAAAATGTTAAGACTAGCAAGAGTTCTGGTCATACATGATCAATCCTAGGATTTGTCAATCATGTTACAGCCCGTAGGCAGACAGTAAATAAAGGTACAATACGAGCTAACACGTGCTCGTCGGCTAAACGCCCCAAAAGAATAATTTTACAATAAAGTGGGAGGACAAAAAAAAACCCACTCGTTGCCAGGGTTACGCCTGGTGGTCACCATCTGGCTGGAAGGTAGGTAGATCCTCTGGTGCTACTCCGATATCTGGCCACACAAAACCAACTGGGTCAGACCCCAGAAAGAGCAATTGCCAAAAAGGAGGCTTCACTTAGGAACTAAAACCATCTTACCACAAATGAATAATAATAGATAATTACAAACGAAACAGATAATAATAAGGATAACAACAATAAATTGAGTACGAAAAAACCATTCAAGTAGCCATGTCACAACCCTTAAACCAAATAAGGACCGGAGTTGTAACCCTTCACCTGAATAGAAATCCGTCTCAACTACTTGTTGGTAAGCAAGATCATAGGGTGAAATAAGTCAATAAGCGAAGAGAGGACACAGAACTGCTCCGGGAGCCAGGTTACAACCCTTAAACCAAACAAGGACAGGGGTTATAACCCTTCGTATGAACAGAACTGGACCCCCGATCGTTATTGTTAAGGCCAGTATAAATAATCATGCTATTGAAGTAAAATAAAATATGACGAGCATGACATGGGGAGCAATAAGACAATAAACGAAGAGAGGACACAGAACTGCTCCGGGAGCCAGGTTACAACCCTTAAACCAAACAAGGACCGGAGTTGTAATCCTTCGCCTGAACAGAACTGGACCCCCGATCGTTATTGTTAAGGCAAGCATAAATAATCATGTCTTATCATAATCTTGCACAGGATCAGGACAAGTCGAAGCTGGACTAGACTTCATTCAATCAATCACGGCCAAGCAAAGAGTACGCTTGATACTTTAACTAACTAGGGTTATCACAGGCCTAGTTACTAGCAAATGCAATGAGATTATTCCAACAGCCACAAGCCCTGTAGACCATCCGGTTATCCAGGTCGAATGTCTATTTATGAAGAATGCAACACGTGACTGTGTGCTGGAAATGTGCCCTACTCGTCGGTAGGCTACAAGTCTACTTAATGCGCCCAGATAACGGGATTGCCTGTAGCTGGGAATCTCTTCATGTCTACTGAATTATTCTAGTTTATTAGCCTTAGTCAATTACTGTAGGTATCCCTGACCGTGGTACTCAGGGATCCCTATCCTAGATATGATGCAAGACAGTACTGGTTTATTTGTACAAACGCAATCGCCCACGGTGTCCAGGTCATTCAATTCTGTCATGACATGATAGCCGTCGCAAAAGCATTCGAGATATATATCAAGTCAAATTCACTGTCAAGAGTGCGCCACGATGGGCCACTATCATGTCATGTCATTTGTTAAAAGTGTACCACAACTGGTCACCATTATGTCATGGAACATATTTAAAATTAACGTTTAACCTGGTATAAGCGTATATGCAATAACTAAATATAAACAGGGTGCAAAAGTTATGGAGGAATCATACGGCTCAGGGAAAATAGGGAATAACTTTCACATACGAACCCAAAATGAGGTGCTCTAGAGATATTCGGAAAGGCAAGACAAAGATCTAAAACTTTCATATTTTAAGTTTTTCGAAATTCTGGCTAGAAAATAGCTAAATTAGGCAAAAACAATCATTTTGTGCACTTTTTATGCCAAAAATTCAATTCTGCGTAAAATACGCAAAAGGGGAGGGTTCCAGCGTAAAATTTTACATTCTGGGTACCATCCAGCATAAAATACGCAAATTCAGGGTTCCTTGCGTAAAATCTTACATTCTGGATGCTATCCAGCGTAAAATACGCAATTTCAGGATTTTTTGCGTAAAATCTTACATTCTGGATGCTATCCAGCATAAAATACATAATTTCAGGGTTTCCTGTATAAAATCTTACATTCTGGATGCTATCCAGCGTAAAATACGAAATTTCACAGTTTTCTGCGTAAAATCTTACATTCTGGATGCTATCCAGCGTAAAATACGCAATTTCAGGGTTCCCTGCGTAAAATTTCACTCAGCCGACTTAAAAAATTCAGAAAACTTGTTTTGGCCATAAAAACTTTATTTTAACTCGAAATGAGGTGAATCAAAAACCAAATTCATACGAAATTTTGTGCTCTTGCTCATGGAACTATTAGTTTTCGAAAATAACAAGTTTTCGTAGATCAAAACCAAGAAAACTCCATGAACTCATGAAACCCCAAAGTTAAAATGTAGATCTAGAAGAATCTATCCATAAAAATCAAAAACTTCAAGTTCTAAAGAGGCTTATAATCATGTAAAGAAGGGAATGGAACAATAAAACTTGAGATCCATCATAAAGCAAGTTGCACTTGCCTAGGGCTCTTGGGTGTAGGTGGAGAGTAATGGTGAGGAAGAAGAAGAGTAAATGAGGAGAGAGAAAGAGTGTTGGGTTAATAAATGGGGATGGTGGTGGTAGGTAAGGGTTCTCCCCTTGGTTCAGGATGAACCAATAAGCAACCCAAGCCGAACCAAGCTAACCCAAACAATCTGAACCATGCCAGGAGGCATGCAATACGAGTCAGATACGTACACGTATCCCAAAATACGTAATACGAACTATGGTCATCACAACTCTACCCACCTTAAAAGAATTTCGTCCTCGAAATTTAATCAAGAGGCTAGAGATGCAAGGACAAGCTATACTAATCACAGGCAAGCTATACTAGTCTAGCAATCAAGCAATTATTCATGCAAGCAAGGAATCGAAGGCATGAGGCATAAGAAGGATATTATACCTCACGAGTCAAACATGTCGGGATATCGCGATCGGATATCATCCTCACGCTCCCACGTTGACTCACCCAAAGAGTGATGACCCCAAGCAACTCGGACTAACTTGATAGTCTTGTTCTTGAGTATCTTCTCTCTCCGGTCCAATATGGATACGGGCCTTTTCTCATACGAAAGGTTGGTACCAACAACCGATTCCGAATGATCCAGGATATGGCTCGGGTCTGGGATATACCGTCGTAGTTGGGATACATGGAACACGTCATGTACCTCACTCAGAGACGACGGAAGAGCGAGACGATAGGACACATCTCCTACTCGTTGCAGGATATCGAATGGCCCTATATACCTAGGACTAAGCTTTCCCTGTATGCCGAAACGAATGACGCCACGGTTAGGCGAGATCCTAAGGAATACATGGTCGCCGACAGAAAATTCAAGGGGACGCCGATGAGAATCGGCCCAATGGCGCTGGCGATCTTGTGCAACGTGAAGTTGATCTCTAACTCTCCTGACCACCTCGACTGTCTGAGTAATCAACTCGGGACCAAGTATCTGCCTTTCTCCAACATCGTCCCATGCTAGTGGAGATCTGTACTTCCTACCATACAGTGCCTCGAACGGTGCCATCTGGATGCTAGCTTGGAAACTGTTGTTGTACGAGAACTCCACCAGGTGCAGGTGATCTTTCTACGAACTGCCGAAGTCGAGCGTACAAGATCTCAACATATCCTCAAGAGTCTGGATCGTGCGTTCCGACTGACCATCTGTCTGCGGGTGATAAGCTGATCTGAACTGGAGGTGAGTTCCCAAACTCTCTTGCAGACTACGCCAAAAGTGCGACGTGAATTTTGAATCTCTGTTCGAAGTGATACTGACTGGTACACCATGAAGTCGGACAATCTGTCTGAGGTACATCTCTGCTAGCTGAGCCGTTGATTGACCAACTCTGAATGGGAGAAAGTGAGCCACCTTCGTGAGCCGATCAACTATAACCCAAATAGCGTCTCTACCGGCCGGGGACCTAGGTAATCCAGTCACGAAATCCATGGTTATATGCTCCCACTTCCATTCTGGAATCGGCAAGGGCTGAAGAAGTCCAACTCACTCCAGGATATCGAACTGGCCCCAGAACCAGAATACTGGAGAGCGGGTGTGTACATAGCCAGCTACGTATATTGAAGTGCAACCCACCTCGCTATACGATCACGGCTGTCTAGATGCATGAGGGTTTAACTACAAGCCATCAGTCTCCTATGGTCATAAACAAGCCTATTGTCTCAATCTCAAGCAAGGAATAATAGTTACAAGATGTCAGAGCACCAAATATACAATAGTAAGTGTCCCATACATTACATATTCGGATGATCATGAAGCTAGTCGTACAAAATATCAAGACTAGCAAGAGTTCTGGTCATACATGACCAACCCTAGGATTTGTCAATCATGTTACAGCCCGTAGGCAGACAGTAAATAAAGGTGCAATACGAGCTAACACGTGCTCGCCGGCTAAACGCCTCAAAAGAATAATTTTACAATAAAGTGGGAGGACAAAAGAAATCCACTCGTTGCCAGGGTTACGCCTGGTGGTTACCATATGGCTGGAAGGTAGGTAGATCCTCTGGTGCTGCTCCGATATCTGGCCACAGAACACCAGCTGGGTCAGATCCCAGAAAGAGCAAGTGCCACAAAAGATGCTTCACTTAGGAACTAAAACCAGTATACCACAAATGAATAATAATAGATAATTACAAACGAAACAGATAATAATAAGGATAACAACAATAAATTGAGTACGAAAAAACCATTCAAGTAGCCAGGTCACAACCCTTAAACCAAACAAGGACCGGGGTTGTAACCCTTCACCTGAATAGAAATCTGTCTCAACTACTTGTTGGTAAGCAAGATCATAGGGTGAAATAAGTCAATAAGCAAAGAGGGGACATAGAACTGCTCCGGGAGCCAGGTTACAACCCTTAAACCAAACAAGGACCGGGATTGTAACCCTTCGCCTGAACAGAATCGGACCCCCGATCGTTATTGTTAAGGCCAGTATAAATAATCATGCTATTGAAGTAAAATAAAACATGACGAGCATGACATGGGGAGCAATAAGACAATAAACGAAGAGAGGACACAGAACTGCTCCGGGAGCCAGGTTACAACCCTTAAACCAAACAAGGACCGGGGTTGTAACCTTTCGCCTGAACAGAACTGGACCCCCGATCGTTATTGTTAAGGCAAGCATAAATAATCATGTCTTGTCATAATCTTGCACAGGATCAGGACAAGTCGAAGCTGGGCTAGACTTCATTCAATCAATCACGGCCAAGCAAAGAGTACGGCTTGATACTTTAACTAACTAGGGTTATCACAGGCCTAGTTACTAGCAAATGCAATGAGATTATCCCAACAGCCACAAGCCCTGCAGACCATCCGGTTATCCAGGTCGAATGTCTGTTTATGAAGAATGCAACACGTGACTGTGTGCTGGAAATGTGTCCTACTCGTCGGTAGGCTACAAGTCTACTTAATGCGCCCAGATAACGGGATTGCCTGTAGCTGGAAATCTCTTCATGTCTACTGAATTATTCTAGTTTATTAGCCTTAGTCAATTACTATATGTATCCCTGACCGTGGTACTTAGGGATCCCTATCCTAGACATAATGCAAGACAGTACTGGTTTATTTGTACAAACGCAATCGTCCACGGTGTCCAGGTCATTCAATTCTGTCATGACATGCTAGCCGTCGCAACAGCATTCGAGATATATATTATGTCAAATTTACTTTCAATAGTGCGCCACGACGGACCACTATCATGTCATGTCATTTGTCAAAAGTGTACCACAACTAGTCACCATTGTGTCAAGGAACATATTTAAAATTAACATTTAACCTGGTATAAGCGTATATGCAATAACTAAATATAAACAGGGTACAAGAGTTATGGAGGAATCATGCAGCTCAGAGGAGATGGGGCATAACTTCCACATATGAACCCAAAATGAGGTGCTCCAGAGATATTCGGAAAGGCAAAACAAAGATCTAAAACTTTCATGTTTTAATTTTTTCGAAATTCTGGCTAGAAAATAGCTAAATTAGGCAAAAACAATCATTCTGTGCACTTTTTACGCCAAAAATTCAATTCTGCGTAAAATACGCAAAAGGGGAGGGTTCCATCGTAAAATTTCACATTCTTGGTACCATCCAGCGTAAAATACGCAAATTCAGGATTTCCTGCATAAAATCTTACATTCCGGATGCTAAATTAGGCAAAAACAATTATTCTGTGCACTTTTTACGCCAAAAATTTAATTCTGCATAAATTACGCAAAAGGAGAGGGTTCCAGCGTAAAATTTCACATTCTTGGTACCATCCAGCGTAAAATACGCAAATTCAGGGTTCCCTGCGTAAAATCTTACATTCCGGATGCTATCCAGCGTAAAATACGCAATTTTAGGTTTCCTGCGTAAAATCTTACTTTCTGGATGCTATCCAGCGTAAAATACGCAAATTCAGGGTTCTCTACGTAAAATTTCACTCAGTCGACTTGAAAAATTAAGAAAACTTGTTTTGGCTATAAAAACTTTATTTTAACTCGAAATGAGGTGAATCAAAAACCAAATTTATACGAAATTTCGTGCTCTTGCTCATGGAACTATTAGTTTTTTAAAATAACAAATTTTAGTAGATCAAAACCAAGAAAACTCTATGAACTCATGAAACCCCAAAGTTATAATGTAGATCTAGAAGAATCTATCCATAAAAATCAAAAACTTCAAGTTCTAAAGAGGCTTATAATCATGTAAAGAAGGGAATGGAACAATAAAACTTGAGATCCATCATGAAGCAAGTTGCACTTGTCTAGGGCTCTTGGGTGTAGGTGGAGAGTAATGGTGAGGAAGAAGAAGAGTGAATAAGGAGAGAGAAAGAGTGTTGGGTTAATAAATAGGGATGGTGGTGGTAGGTAAGAGTTCTCCCCTTGGTTCAGGATGAACTAATAAGCAACCCAAGCCGAACCAAGCCAACCCAAATAAGCCGAACCAAGCCAGGAGACATGCAATACGAGTCAGATACGTACACGTATCCCAAAATACGTAATACGAACTATGATCATCATAATTCTCGCCCTTTCAGAAGACACTACCCCGGAGGATAGAGAACAGAGTTCAGAAAAACTCACCACAGTCGACGACACACAGAGGAGAGGCAGAGAAGAGCACGAGACCCCCCCGCTCAGTTTCAGAGAAGGTCAAACTCTTCCCACCCCCAGAGGCCATCCTCGCCATTTTGGGCGCAGACTCAGCTCTTAGGCTTCAGCTAGCCACAGATGCAGGTTTCTTAGACCCCTCAAACCCCCTATGCGTGCTGAAAGAGATAGAGGAAGAACACCCAGGAAGCCAGAATCCGCACTTAAAACGTACGAACAGTGCCAGGAAACGACAGATCCAGCAACAGCCACCCCAAAAGGATCCAAAAAACCTGACAACAAAAAGAAAAAACAGGACAAAAAGCACACGGTCATGACCACGAGATCAGCCGCGATGCTACACAACCCCCCACCCCCCGCAATGCTTAACATCCTTTCATGGAATGTTCGTGATCTTGCTAACAAACCCACCATGAACAGACTCATTAGTCTTAAGAAAATCTACCACATTGACATATTAGTCATCATTGAACCCAAAATCCCTCAAAAAACTCAAAGCCCACAAACTCACTCTCGGCTTCCCAGCCGAGATAGCAGGATGCAACGATATCTGGATATTCTTCAGCCCCAGTATCAATTTTGGCTCCATCCAAGACTCCAGACAGGCTCTCTCTTGTTGGGTAGAACACCCCACTCTCCAGAGCCGTTCCTTATTATCAGCCGTGCACGACAGTTGCAATATTCAAGAGCGCAAGGCGCTTTGGGACACGCTGACGGACACTCACCAACTTCACAGCAACCTGCCGTGGATATGTGTCGGAGACTTCAACACTATTTCTTGCAGAGAGGAGAAGCCGGGTGGTCGGCCCCCACATTAGACGGCCATGAACGACTTCAACACCTTTACATTCAACGCTCACATGTCTACTCTTCCTTTCGTAGGCAACGAGTTCACTTGGTGTAATATGCAGAAAGGGGTCAGACGTCAGTATTCCCGTCTAGACAGAGCCCTGGTCAACAATCGTTGGTCTGACATGGGTCTCATCTCCAATCTATCCTCTTTCTTTCTGATAGAGATTAGCAACAACCCCAATCCAATCAAGAAAGTGGAAGACGATGTGACTAGGGCGGAGGTTCTGTTCACCACAAATAGATCGTAGGAGGCTCGTGCCACGCTTAACCCTACCAAAGCCATCCTTAAATCCAGACTGAAGGTAGAAACAGAATTCTGGAAACAGAAAGGCAGGCTGGCGTAGGACACAGAAGGAGACAGAAATATGGCTTTCTTTCACTCCTGTATTAGAGGTCGAAGACAACAACTGAAACTGCACCAAATTTCAGACGATAATGGCCTCCTCCTGACAGAACAATGGAGCATTCAGCAAGCTGCCGCCAGTTTCTACACCAGATTATTCACCAAAGATCCAATTTTCAAAGACAATGATCTCATGTCCAAGATCCCCAACTTGATCAGTAACAGAGAGAACGAACAGCTACAAATCCCTCCAACAACAGAAAAAGTCAAGAAGGCGGTGTGGGCCCTAAACGAGCACAGCGCACCCGGTCCAGATGGTTTCTCCAGGGTATTCTTTCAAACCTGCTGGGACATCATCACCCAAGACTTCCTTGAAGCGGCCATCGCCTTCTTTCAGGGAGCTAGATACCCCAAGTCCATCTCTTGTGCTAACATATGCTCATCCCCAAGAAAGACAACCCAGAGACTTTCAAGGATTTCTTCCCTATCAGTCTGTGCACCTTCACCAATAAAATAATCTCCAAGATTATCGCGACTCGCATGTCCACGCTCCTATCCAAGATTATCTCTGAAGAACAAAGTGGTTTCGTCCAAGGGCGTAACATCACAGATAACATCCTTCTGGCTCAGGAGATGATCACGTGCTTGATGTTCCCCTCCAGAGGAGGAAACGTGGCCATCAAACTGGACATGGAGAAAGCTTACGACCGATTGGACTGGCAATTCATAATTTGGGAGCTCAGGGCCTTCGGTTTCTCAGAATCGTGGATAGACGTCCTCTTCAGATCCATCAGCAATTCCTGGTTCTCCACCATCATCAACGGACAGGCGACTGGTTTCTTCAAAGCGAGCAGAGGAGTCAGACAGAAAGATCCTCTTTCAGCAACCATCTTCATTATTGCGGCCGAAGCTCTCAGCAAAAACCTGAACAGCCTAGTGGATACCCCCAGATTCAATCATTTCCATACCACTACCAGTTGTCCCTTAATCACGCATCTGGCATACGCAGACGACATTCTCATCTTCTTGGTGGAAGACATTGGGTCGGTAGATGCGGTCCACAGAACGCTTAAGAGATACACCAGATGCTTTGGACAACATGTGAACCCCAACAAAAGCGACATCTACACCCACCACAAAGCCAACAGAAACCACTTCGCGACTCTCACCAACCTGACCTCCTTCTCCACTGCATACCCGCTATTTACCTACCTCGGATGCCCGCTGGTTTACAGGAAGTCTAATTCGCCCATTTTCGAAGGACTTGTCAAGAAAGTCAGAAAAAAATCGAAGAATGGCACAACGCTACCCTTTCTCCGGGGGATAAAATGATTCTGATCAAGCATGTGCTTTCTTCCATCCCCATATACACCCTGGCGGTCTGCTCTCCCCCCTCGAAGAAGGTTTTATCATCACTCGAGTCCCTCATCTCCAACTTCTTCTGGGGCCACAGTGACGGCACAGACAAGCACCATTGGGCCAGCTGGGACACCATGGCCAAACCAACCAGCGACGACGGACTGGGTTTCTGCAGATTAGCGCTCATTGTTGTCGCCTTTTCCATGAAGTTGTGGTGGAAGATTAACTCGGAGAACTCGATTTGGGCTCGTTTTATGAAAGCTAGATACTTTCCTCACTCCAATCCATCGACAGTTTCGGCTAACAGCAGAGCATCGACGAATTGGCGACGCATTCTAATTGGTCGCGACCTCGTGGAACCCTTGATGGTCAGAGACATCTCTGGCGCACTGCGGTGGTCTCTGTCACGCCCCGCTCCCGTAGGAGCGATCGTCCTCGCTAAGGCGTGATGCCGCACGAGCCTAGGTTGTGCTCGTGCAAGGCGGGTTCCATAACGACCGATTTCAGCGACTGCGACGGGGTCGTCGTACAGAAGTCTCAAGCAGAGACATTGAATAATAGCAGCAAAATTTAAAACAAAACACAAGTTATTCAAAGAAGCTCTTTATTGATATTGAAACAAAGGTTACAATGGGCACAAGGCCAAGATTACAAGTCTTTCAAGCTCAATCAAGCTCACATTACAAGTCACTCAGCTCTCTCTCATCTCTCAATACATGTCTTGAACCAGCGGATGCTTCGGAAGGCGACGTCCATACATTATGTCCCATATAAGTCTTGACTTCATGCGGTCACACGCTTCGAACCGTCAAGGAACTCCGTGCCTCGACGCATCCAAGCGAGCTCTGCGCCACGAGCTTCTACCTGTGCCTGCACATAAAAACTATGTGGGTGTCAGTACTCAACTGTACTGGTGGAATGAGCTCCTTGCCCACCCATACAAAACCAACACGTTAATTTACCTTGTGTGTAACATAGCCCCTTTGTGATTGTCTTTCTACTCTTTCCTTAGGATCGGTTTTAGGACAGACGCCTTGGCCTATTTGGTGTCTCTAGACCATCCCGTGCTTGCAACGACAACGTCGACTCAACAGCGTTAACCTATCAAGTCGTGCTTGCCTTTCGGCCAAAATTAGAGATGCAACTACACGATAAGGCTCCATTTTCATGTGACCGTACTGTAAGTCCTTGTTGAGGCCGTGCCTCGTAACTCAAAAGAGACTCAATCCTATCGCCGCCTCGCGGCCCTTTTGCTACTTTGATCACCAACTGACCCAATCAAGACTTGAGGGCTAAGTGTCACTCGACCGACTTTGCCTTGTGGCATTTCCTGACTTAAACTTAAGACAACTCAATTCCAACTTATGCAAACTTATATACCGACAACTTAAGACTCGACGCCACATCTCGTACCGAAGCACGTCGCCTATGTTGTAGCCATTCTTAGGCCCAAACACTTGTGTTCCAACCATACACACATTCAACTAGACTAAATTCAAAGGCACACACGTGGATTGCCGCTCGTACCGACCCATCTATATGAATTGGTCACTAACACCACAAGCTATCGTGGACTTATAGCCTTGTTATTCGGCGACCCTTTCATCGCAAATAGCTAGCCCCGAAGAAAGTACCCGAATAATCCGAGCGGTTCTTCCAGCTACAGCTATACCGTGTTTCCTTCCGGAACGACGTGGTCCCTCGACGCCCAGGGTTGCCGCTCATGGAAACTCTTCCTTGTCGACAAGTTGTCCAATGACCATGCAAGACTCGACTCAAACTGACGTCTCACACAGTCATCCTTCTTTTAATGTTACCATCTCTTTCAAAACCAATATCACGACTTCTATCATTTGAGACCCCTTGATGACCCACGGTCGCGAGCATTCTTTTCATGTTACCATATCATTTCATTCAACTCATGAATGCCTATTCGATAGTCTTTTCTCCAAAACTCATTAAATCAACCGTGGTTCATGCCTTAAATACTAAATCCGTGTATCGTGCCTCAAACTGACTTCCGATCTACGCGACGCTATCGCCCAAGTCATACTTTATATGACAGGCCGTGAGACCGTAAGGCTATGTGGTTATATCCAACCGTAGAACTCGTAGGATCGTGCTTGCTACCACTCTGATAAGCTAACATAACTTGCCTGACTTAAATGCACAATGACTCGACGAGCAAAGGCTGCGTCAAGCCACGCATTATGGAAATGTGCCGCACATGCGTTCGACTTCTGAACGACCAAGTCATTTGGGTGCCTGGACTTATATCATAAGCCGTGCAACGCAACTTAACTCATGGGACAAGCCAAGGCTATGCCAAGCCTTGGGAGATATGACCGTGCATGCTTTATGAAGCATTTATGCGGGCGACGCCTATGACTTAGGCTACATTCATAACTTCGCCTACTCAACCAACGTTCCTTCTTCCAAGCCACAGGACGAAGGATCGAGTGTCATTTTTAAAGCACGCCGTGCACCAACTCTAAGCCTACCGTTGGACCTTTCCATATTCTAACTCAATCTGATCTGTCGAGATTATTTCCTTTAGCTATGTGGATTCGTCTTTTTTATTATCAAGCCTACTTGTGCGAGTTGAAAATATGTAATTTATTATATGAAGGCAAAGATGAGGCGAGTTCATCGAAACTATCCCACCTGAGCGAGCGCTCGCCTCAACCGAGCCATGTCTTCGAGCAGCCATTGCAAGGCTAAGTTCGAACGCCGTCGGAGTGTTGATTCCTTCGATTGACTGAGCGGGACGGGGCACTACATCATACACCACTTAGAAAAAATTTTGTCCTCGAAACTAACTGAGTACACTTATCGACTTATCACTTATTCAACATTCTATGTTTCTCGCACACATTTCTCCTATACATTTCTCAAATCCGATCTACGCTCGTGCTACTCTCAATCCTTTCTTCAAAACTCACGATCTCAAAATCCTTGACACTTTCTCGTTCCTCAAGTCTCACTTGATTCAGCGTATCACTTAGTTTGGATCATGCACACATTCCAGGCGTCCCTAAAATACATGTATTTCAACCAAGCCTTGTGATAGTGAATCCAATTTCACCTATCGATCCATCTACTCAATCCTGAAAATCAATCCTACCGATGCTAACTTTCGTAACATGGACATCTCGCCTAGCCGCTAGGCAATCTTTTTAGGCTAAAATCAATTGTCAGTATTGGAATCACAGTTTCCAAACAACGATATCAACACTGACCCCATCCTAAGGTCAAACCAAGTTGATAGTACAGGGTTTTCTACCCAAGCTCGTATCACTCTGATTTCTAAACATTGAGCATCGATTTCCTACACACATCTCCACATTTCGTCACACGGTGTCCGGGTCGTTCAGCAAAGCCATCATATTATAAGTTCATTCAACCAATTTCCTTGACATGTCAATATCACTCGTTCGTTAAGCCATTTCGCACAGTCTATCTTTTTGAATACGTTCGACATAATCTGCCCATCAATCCTTCCAAGTCAAACATGCTACGACATAATTCATCGCTAAACCATAATTCACATTTCATACTACCTAAGTCATTTATCCCAATTTACGAAATTGATCTCAAGGTCATCTGACTTAACAATACGTTGTGCCCCGATCTCACGCGAGTCAGATTATCCACGGTGGGCATGAATCACCACGTACGCTCTCGCGGGTTAATCATCCCCATCGGGACGTAACTCTTGTTCGAGTCCAGCCAAATTCATTCTCGATGCGCGGATTGGACCTACTCAATCCTCAAGTTCCATTCATTCGTCAATCATAAGTCCTACAAATCTTCGAGTTTACCTTCGCATCAAGCCAACAAGTCGAGACAATCAAAATTTGTCGTGTCCTAATTTTCCTAGTTTGATCATTCCTGCGACATGAATCACCACGTCAGCGCTCACGCGGAACGATCGCCCCAAATCTGATGCAACGCATGTGCGAGGCTAGAGTTACGCTCGCACAAGACAAGATCGTCGACGTTGTGGTTATCCGCGTAACCATCAAGAACAATCATTTTCATCCAACATTCATCTCGATCAAAATCCTAAGTATAGCATCCAACCGAACAATAACACTTGCACAATCGTCATTTGCCGAGTCAGAGTACCCTTGAGTTATCGTATATCGATCTTTGATACGCCTCAATACCATCGACGATATGCGTAACCTGACGATCTTCCTTTGCAACCAATTTCGAGTCGTACGAATGATGCCATCGTCCGACTGGATAATCTCCTCGACATTCAAAATTAATTTCGATCATTATCGTTCAAATCATTTACAACATCAATTTTCTCAATTCGCATCGTCCCTTTGCTAACTCAATTCATCGAACGAGATCCATTCCAATCCTTAGAGTTATTTTCACACATTCGAATCAAACTTTTCATGCACGCTATCCTCTTGTCGTGCTAACTTTTTGTATACGATTCTTATCGATTTCCTCGATCAAGTCATCCATTCGCACACCTTAACTTTTCCTCGATTTGATTTGCCTACTCTATCATTTTGTAGTACATAATCGCATAATCCTCGATCATGTGCACGTTCTGTGCACGTTATTTCTAATTTGTTCGAATCCACTTATCAAACTTCAAGACAACGACTCACTCAATCGCACTCGATCTAAGGCTTTGCATATGTGCGATGCTTGCTGATAGACTCACCGACACTCCGTATCCTCAGTTGATCGATTGACATTCCTAAGGCTATCGTATACACCACTCAGGAATGAAGTCATTCAACAAATCCTCAAAACTATCATTTGAATCTAAATCGACTTCTTCAATCCCGTTCGAACCATTCCTCTAATTCCAAGCACGCCCATCTATAACGCACCGACGTTATCGCTGCTCGATAGCACCCCTATCGATAGTCATCCCACTTTACTCAATCGAGTTCAACTTATTCTAGCTCGAAACATTACGAATTCCGTACTCGACTTTTCTAGGGTCGACGCAACTTTGGTGTATATGCCTAGCCCGACTTAGCCAACCGTGCTTATGCGAACCATCTTTTTGTTTTGTTGTCAAAAACTGGTCTCCTACGTTTTACAAAATAGATAGACTTATTGTATGGACATCCCGTGGGACAATTGAGAGAGAGCGCACCAACGATATCAATATGCGGAAGCAAGATTCAGAGTTCGCGGAAACAACAAAGTTAAAGAATTCAATCGATAGTCCAAGGACGTAAAGCCGTGCTCTGATACCATTATGTCACGCCCCGCTCCCGTAGGAGCGATCGTCCTCGCTAAGGCGTGATGCCGCACGAGCCTAGGTTGCGCTCGTGCAAGGCAGGTTCCATAACGGCCGATTTCAGCGGCTGCGACGGGGTCGTCGCACAGAAGTCTCAAGCAGAGATATTGAATAATAGCAGCTGAATTTAAAACAAAACACAAGTTATTCAAAGAAGCTCTTTATTAATATTGAAACAAAGGTTACAATGGGCGCAAGGCCAAGATTACAAGTCTTTCAAGCTCACTCAAGCTCACATTACAAGTCACTCAGCTCTCTCTCATCTCTCAATACATGTCTTGAACCAGCGGATGCTTCGGAAGGCGACGTCCATACATTATGTCCCATATAAGTCTTGATTCCATGCGATCGCACGCTTCGAACCGTCAAGGAACTCCGTGCCTTGACGCATCCAAGCGAGCTCCGCGCCACGAGCTTCTACCTGTGCCTGCACATGAAAACTATGTGGGTGTCAGTACTCAACTGTACTGGTGGAATGAGCTCCTCGCCCACCCATACAAAACCAACACGTTAATTTACTTTGTGTGTAACATAGCCCCTTTGTGATTGTCTTAGTACTCTTTCCTTAGGATCGGTTTTAGGACAGACGCCTTGGCCTATTTGGTGTCTCTAGACCATCCCGTGCTTGCAACGACAACGTCGACTCAACAACGTTAATCTATCAAGTCGTGCTTGCCTTTCGACCAAAATTAGAGACGCAACTACGTGATAAGGCTCCATTTCCGTGTGATCGTGTTATAAGTCCTTGTTGAGGCCGTACCTCGCAACTTAAAAGAGACTCAATCCTATCGCCGCCTCGCGACCCTTGCCGTCTCGCGGCCCTTTTGCTACTTTGATCACCAACTGACCCAATCAATACTTGAGGGCTAAGTGTCACTCGACCGACTTTGCCTTACGGCATTTCCTGACTTAAACTCAATATAACTCAATTCCAACTTATGCAAACTTATATGCCGACAACTTAAGACTCGACGCCACATCTTGTGCCGAAGCACGTCGCCTATGTTGTAGCCATTCTTAGGCCCAAACACTTGTGTTCTAGCCATACACACATTCAACTAAACTAAATCCAAAGGCACACACATAGATTTTCGCTCGTGTCGACCCATCTATATGAATTGGTCACTAACACCATAAGCTATCGTGGACTTATAACCTTGTTATTCGGTGACCCTTTCATCGCAAGTAGCTAGCCCCGAAGAAAGTTCCCGAATAACCCGAGCGGTTCGTCCAGCTACGGCTATACCATGTTTCCCTCCGGAACAATGCGGTCCCTCGGTGCCCAGGGTTGCCGCTCGTGGAAACTCTTCCTTGTCGACAAGTTGTCCAATGACCATGCAAGACTCGACTCAAACTAACGTCTCACACAGTCATCCTTCTTTCAATGTTACCGTCTCTTTCAAAACCATTATCAAGATTTCTATCATTTGAGACCCCTCGACGACCCACGGTCGCGAGCTTCTTTCTATGTTACCATATCATTTCATTCAACTTATGAATGCCTATTCGATAGTCCTTTCTCCAAAACTCATTAAATCAACCGTGGTTCATGTCTTAAACACTAAGTTCGTATATCGTGCCTCAAACTGACTTTCGATCTACGCGACGCTATCGTCCAAGTCATACTTTATATGACAGGCCCTGAGACCGTAAGGCTATGTGGTTATATCCAACCGTAGAACTCGTATGACCGTGCTTGCTACCACTCCGATAGCCTAACATAACTTGTCTGACTTAAACACACAACGACTCGACGAGCAAAAGCTGCGTCAAGCTACGCATTACGGAAACATGCCGCACATGCGTTCGACTTCTGAACGACCAAGTCATTTGGGTGCCTAGACTTATATCATAAGTCGTGCAACGCAACTTAACTCATGGGACAAGCCAAGGCTATGCCAAGCCTTGGGCAATAGGACCGTGCATGCTTTATGAAGCATTTATGCGGGCGAGACCTATGACTTAGGCTACATTCATAACTTTGCCTACTCAACCAACGTTCCTTCTCCCAAGCCACGGGACGAAGGATCGAGTGTCATTTTCAAAGCACGCCGTGCACCAACTCTAAGTCGACCGTTGGACCTTTCCATATTCTAACTCAATCTGATCTGTCAGGATTATTTCCTTTAGCTATGTGGATTTGTCTCTTTTATTATCAAGCCTACTTGTATGAGTTGAAAACATGCGATTTATTACGTGAAGGCAAAGATGAGGCGAGTTTACCGAAACTACCCCACCTGAGCGAGCGGTCGCCTCGATCGAGCGATGTCTTCGAGCAGCCATTACAAGGCTAAGTCCGAACGCCGTCGGCATTTCGATTCCTCCGATTGACTGAGCGGGATAGGACACTACAGTCTCTGTCCAGCGATGGAGAGTTCACACTGGCCACGGCCAGAATCGCGGCTAGAAGCATCGGAGTGCCTTCCCCTTTTACCGCTCCGTATTGGCAGTCCTGCATTCCCAACAAATGGTCGATCCTCACTTAGAGAGCGTAGCGTAGAAAGCTCCCCACGGACGACTCCCTCACCTCCCTCGGGTACAGCCTTGCGTCGAGATGCCATTGTTGTTCCTCACCAATGACAGAATCCGTAGAGCATGTATTTTACTCTGGTGACCTAGCCTCACAGCTGTGGTCTAACCTCTCTAGTAGATGCCACCAAAATGAACAGGCCGGAGGCTTCAATGATCTTCTTATCAGGTGGAGTGTTTCCCATGGACACCAGATTGTCGCAGCCGTCGGCATTTGGATTTTATAGAAGAATAGGAATAAGTACAGATATGAAGGTCGCCAACTAAGTTCCTCCCAACTTTTCAGAGAGGTTCTCAGACAGATTAGCAATATCAGCGTTCGTTGCTCTCACTCTAAGAGCAGTTTTTGGAGAATATTTTACTAATTTTTGGGTCGGGCTAGTCGGGTGTGCCGTCGGGCCCGGTTTTTCGGTTTTTTCTTTCTGTTAGCGCGAGTAACGCTCTTTTGTATAGGCTTCGGCATTTTGCGCCTGATACGTCAATAAAGTTTCTTCTGCTATATATATATATATATATATATATATATATATATATATATATATATGAAAGAAGGTAATTGTGGCGAACGCTCCCACCGGGAATCGATCTTCTAACCACTCGGGCCGCATGCATCTCTCTTAACCACTAGACTAGAGGTCATTTACTATATATATATATATATATATATATATATATATATATATATATATATATATATATATATATATATATTCCGAGGGGATACACCGGACAGTCCCGCGGGGATGGGCACGGTTCTAAGCCTCCACTTCCCCGACGTTGCTCGCCGACACCTGTCAATGGATAATCGAAAATTCGAATATGATTCCATTTAGTAGCCAAACTTTCGAATATTGTCTGAAATTTTGTATTTCGGATTATGATATCCTAATTTTTTCGGATACAAATTCAGATATTTAGGTATTCGAATCCGTTAATATCCAATCCGACTTAAAATTGTAAATTTCGGATATCGGATTCGGATATCGAATTCGGATATCCAAAATTCTCTATATATTATGGTATAATGTATATACAATATATATTAATTACTATATATGATTAAAGGATTTTAGTCTTAACTGAATTTTACATAATTTAATTCATTTATTAATTTTTTACCTCTATATTATAACATGATGTATATATAATAGTAGTATATATTAAGGCTAAACTGTAACTTGATACCCTCAACTATCACAATTTTTCAACTTGATACCCTCAACTTTTATAGGTACTAACTTAATACCATACCTCAACTTATATTTCTAACTTGATACTTGTAATGACCATAGTTCGTATTACGTATTTGATATACGTATACGTATTTTGATTCGTATTGCATGTCTCCCTGCTTGATTTGTTTTGGCATTTCATTGATTGGTTTATCTTGGTTCGGTTCGGTTTGTTTGGCTTGGTTCGGTTTGTGAACCGAACCCCTACCTACCACCACCATCATTATTTATTAACCCAACACTCTTTCTCTCTCCTCATTCACTCTTCTTCTTTCTCACCATTACTCTCCACCTACCAGGAAGGTGTAGGCAAGTGCATCTTGCTTCATGGAGGAAACCCATTTTTATTGTTCCACTGTCTTCCTCATGTGTTTCTAACCCACTTTAGTACTTAGCATTTTTCATTTTCGTGGTTAATTTCTTGTAAATCTAGCTTTGTGGTATTTTTGGTTTTCATGAGTTTTGGTCTATCAAACCTGCATATTTTTGCTATTTGATGGTTCCATGTTGTAGAGAATTCTATTTTATCCAAATTTGACCTACGGAAGTCTGAATTTTGGTTCCTATTGTTGTTTGGTGGAGCATGGAGGCTATGGTATTTTTCATGGACATGTTCTCTGTGGGAGCCATTAATTGCACTTTTGGCCGCATGGCCATTTAATTGAATATTTAATTAAATTGGCCGTATGAGCATTTGTCACGACCCGTACCCTTTTTTTAAACGGATACGAGACGTGTCCAAGCCAGCCTACGCCCCAGCGTCGACGGTAGAATGCTGTCACGGCCATGAAGATCAAAACCACAAATAATGCTCATTCACAAAATTAATTTAATTTACAATGATCACAAGTTTTATATTTGTAGAAAAATATAAACTTGTACAAATATATAATGACTACAACTCAACTATCTAGCTAGTCTCTAGGCTTCGGCTGCAAGTACACCCGTATTTCCTATGCTAAGTGAATCCACGGCTAACCTGAAAAATATGGTTTCCAGTCAGGAATGGAACGAGCACAATTCACTGAATACAATTTCAAATAAAGAAAATGACTATACAACAGAGATTAGACATCAATCATAAGTTTCGAAAATAAACAGTAAAGATGAAAAATCAGTAGCAAATAAATAAACAAAATACCTCCCCAATCGTAGAAGTACCTTTGATATGTGATCGATCTCGGAACAATTACACGACACTGTCTACACTGTCTAAAGTTACACTGTCTACATTGTCTAAAGTTACACTGTCTATATTGTATAAAGTTACACTGTCTACAGCAAATAACACAATAAAGAAACATGGTCTACTTTGAAATAATAAATCACTGTTTACACTGTCTAATTGCAATAATAAATCACTGTCTACACTGTCTACTTTGTAATAATAAATCACTATCTAGACTGTCTACTTTACAATAATAAATCACTGTCTACACTGTCTACACTGTCTAAGGTCAGATCACACATCGTTGGTACTTCACATTCCCGACTCAACAATTTATAATAGAATATAAAATCACATAACCAATGGCCAATCAATGAAATATAGTGAAGATCAATATCGAAATGCAGACAATAAACTGTACTCACCTGGCGTCCCAAGCTGCTGGCACGGGTCAGAATCCGAATCGGGGTCCAAGTGACCTATGTTATAAATTCACAATGTCAATAATTGAGAACAAATCAATAGTACTCCTATCTAATTATCTCCTAGGTTTCTAGTATGGTGACTTTGATACTAGTGAGATTCCTTATGGTTGCTATTGTCTGGTTTAGTACTTACCCCCAATTTGGTCTCCTAAATCCTGGTGTACTCTCCGACAAACCTATATCATTAGTCAATATGCTTGACCTTACCCCTAATTAGGATTGGCCAGTCCCCACCTCCTAATGTGCTTGTCTACTAGTGATACTCAACATGTTATTCACAGTTTTACCCCCTTCATTGAACCTTCCTGTTCACATAGCTGATACATTGGTGTATTTTTCTATTAACATAGCCATTAGCTAATCCCTACCCTTGGTAGGATTTATCAGTAATGAATTCATCCTGGTACCTTCTTGTACCCTAACCCCTCGAGCCTAAGTCAACTACATGGTATCATAGTAGTGGCTAAACCTGGTTACACTGGTTCCTAGCTCTATAAAATAGTTGTACCAAGGGCTGAGAATCACATGTAGGGATTCTGGTATCAGCTGCAACTACCCTCTATAGGTCTTGTAGGTATTCCACCATATTGCCTTTCCAGTATCAGACTCGAGAGTCTAACCTTGACAAATCTAAACCCAAACTGGTACACCAGTGGTGGCAAGTCCTATGGCTGCAAAGACTGCTCTGGTAGGTACTCCTGTATCAGTACCTGAATTTCCTATTACTCCACCATCTTAACACTTCTTATTCAAAACCTGGTACCTTCCTCTCTTACCCTGGTGTTTGTGTGATCTTAACTGGTCCTAGTAGGTACTAGGGGATCAGACATAAAGTTCAGAAATATCAGAGAGTTCAGGAGTTCTTGCCCAAGTGCTGCTGCATTCTTCCGAGACTTTTGCCTTCAAGTCAACTTTCGAGGCTACCGTCTTCAAAGTTCACATCATCCAAGGGATAAAGCAATCGTCTTCTAGATTGGATTCCTACAGTTGTACTTTTCCAGAATTCTTGTAATCTTTACAAAGTTTGTATCAATAAAGTTTTATACTTTTGTTTTTGCAAACAAAATAGCGACTCTGCTGGGGACGACTTTCTCCTCCGACGAGGAAGTGACAACTCAATGTGACATAGCGTCTATCGGGAAGACGCAGAAGACTCTGGTTGTGAAGGTCAACCAGACGGCCTACGAAGCCATGATCAATTCTAAGACCATCCCCTACACTGCAACAACTTCTGCCACGAGCAAAGTGCGCCCAGTGTGGATCCCCAAGACTGCTGCACAGTCTGGCAGTTCTGCCACCAAGGCTGCTGCGCAATCTGTGGCGCAGTCTGCTTCAAAGACTGTTGCACAATCTGCCAGCAAGACTGCTGCGCAATCTGTCCATTCTGCCACCAAGCTTGGTGCACAATCTGCTGTTTCAACTGCTGCACAATCTGTCTCAACTACTCATGCACAGTCTGCCACTTCTTATGCTGCCTAGTCAAAGTATAAGACTCCTATGCCCCTGGCGCAGTTAGCAGCAATTCTTCCTGCACAAACCAACATTCCAGCAACTAGAGTGCATCCTAAACACTCTGAGGCAAGAACTCCTGATGCGCAAACCACAATATATGTGGCCAGAACCAGTGCACCCTCTGCTAGAGTTACTCATGCGCAAGTGGCCAGTGCGCCATCAACCCATGCGTAAACCATGCCTGCGCAATCCAAAAGAGACAGCCCTTTGGCTAATCTTTCTTCCTCTCACAACAAAGGCAAAGGCTCAGTTCCTCCTCTCAAGCACTCTGCTGCTCCAGCACAATCCACTAGGGGTAGTCTTTTGGCTATTCCTCCTCCTCAGAACAAAGGAAAAGGCCCTTTGGTCTTTTCTCAAACTTCTTTGTCTCATGACTTAGAAGACAACAGAGGGAAACGCTCTTTAGCTAACCCTTCTTCCCAAAACAAAGAAAAAGGCCCTTTGGTTTTTTTTCGATCTTCTTCGGTTTTTACCGTAGAAGATCAACCTGAACGTGCCTTGGCACCAGTCAGTACAAGAACTCCTTCAAACAAGGGTTCTTCTTTCCTTCATATCAAGAGAACTTGTACTGATCAAAGAGGTATTCTGCCTACCCCGGTAGCAGAATTTCAAGATCTTTCGACTCTCAAGATATTCCGGTCGAAACAGGGAAAATTGTTGGTGTCTCAAACAGAAACCCATGGGGGTGAATTTGCTGATCTAAGAACTTATCTCAACAGACCAACTTCGGCGAAACGCAAACAGCCAATGCCGAAGACCAAAGATCATCAGAAGCAAACTTCCAGGGTCAAGAACCCCGACACCTATGCCAATGAAGTGAGCACTTTCCTGTATACTCAAGGGACAAAATATTTGAAAAATCGGAACCATGTTCCGAATATTGTCAAAGAACAGATCCCTCAATCTTTTGATCTCCGGGAACATCTCAGGCAAAAATAGGATAATATCTCGATACCTCCAGTTCAATCATCTGATCATCATTGCAATCATAAAGTCATAATCCAGTGTTGTTGTCAAACAACAAAACGATCTGTCTTTGATCGTCTGAACTTTGCAAACCCTGGACCTAAGTCAGAGGATGAAGACGAAGTGTTATACGCTTCTGTCAACATGACCTCTCGAGACACTGGGGGTAGGAAGTACTCTAAGCACGACAATCCTCGCCGTCCTAGTCAACGGTATTTAGATTTACTCCAGGAATCTTCTGAAGGAGTATTTCGACATACCCGATCCCGAAGCCGAGATACAATCGGTCAAAGGAATCTTCAAGATCCTTCAGGTCATTTTCTTCCTTTTCAGTCAGGAGATGACTCTTTCTCCGACTATGATGCATACAGTGAAAGCTCGAAAAAGACGATGTCTTCCACTGTACCAAGAGAAGTGACAGCTTATGTTGTCAATGAAGATCCAGATGCTTCAACTTCTGCAAATCAGGAACAGCGAATTGCTACACTAGAAGACAAGCTGAAGACCATGGCTGAAATGGTCGCCAGTATGCATTCTATTATTGTGGCACAACATACTACACCACCGACTGTACCTGCTGTAAGTCCGGAGATCATAGCATCATCGGTGCCTGTTAATGCAGGGCTGGGGGTAGCAGCTCCTCAAGTACCCCTTGTACCAGTTCAACCTACACCCAGTCAGTCAGGTAATGGGGGTAGTGCTTATCATGCTGTTCCTCTTTCTAACACCGTGGTTCAGCCTGCTCCTTCTACATCAGTAGAAGATGCCAATGAAGCTGTCAAGCTCTTGCGAACTCAGTTCGAAGCTTTCAAGGAGAAAGATAACTTGCAAAGGTTGGAGATCAAGCAGCCCTACCCAGTTGAATGGAAAGAAGTTTTATTTCCTCTGAAGTACAAGATCCCAACCATCTCGCTGTTTGATGGCAGCACTTCTCCCAGTCAGTTCATTAACCACTTTGAGGTTATGACTGTCCAACTTCAACCAAATGACGCTCTTCTTACCAGAGTATTCGTCGTCTGTTTAGCTGACGTAGCATACGATTGGTACAGAAGCTTGCCCGATGGTTGTATCTCCTCCTTCTCTGACTTAAAGCAAATCTTCTTGGAACGATTTTACGAGGGGATCAATGACATGACTATGTCAGACCTCAACAAAATCAAACAAAGACACAATAAAATTGCTGAGAGTTTCATTGAAAGGTTCCGACGGAAAGCTTTGAAAATGCCTCCCGGAACTCCAGCTGTTGTCACTATTGATACTTGCAAGGCAAATCTTTTGCCTATCATCAGTATGTGGACAGGGTCAACTCAGTTCCAAGATTGGCCATCCTTCATTGTCAATGCTAAAGCTGCTGAAGTTAGCGCTGACAAGTTTAAGCAACTGGGGGTACAAATGTCTAACCCCGACCGTGATGAACACCAGACATCAGGTGGTGGCAATCGCCAGAACAACCGCAAAGCAAAAGAAACTTTGAACATCAATTTGAACAAGAATAAAGAATCTCTGGCAGTCAATGTAGCTCCTCCTACGTCCACTTCTACTCCTTCAGCACCTCCATCGAGGGAACCTCGTCCTAAAGTAGAATACTCTTTTGACGAGAATGACACTGCAAGCATCTTTGATTGTTTAATCAAAAGCAACAAGATCCAACTCCCAGACCTAAAGAAGCCTGATGAAGTCGGTAAGACTGATCATCCCAAATATTGTGTCTATCATAGGTTCATTGGGTATCCTACTCGAGCATGCTACGTGCTCAAAGGCAAGATACAAGAGCTGGTCAATGCTGGTGTTGTCACTCTGCAGCAAGACGAGAAGACTGTGACAACAAATATGGTCTCAGTTCAATTCGGTGACTTCCCTCCGCAGATGGTGCAGCATGGCGTCATTCCTATTCCCAAAGCTACTCTTGAGATTGAGAATCTCCCTCCTCCACGAAGTGAAGGTCTCGTCCCCTTGTCTCTTGACAATGGCGAGATTATGTAGATTCATTCGGATCTTGCTTCAGAGTTCGAAGTTCCCTCTTCCTCCAAAAAAAAAAGATCGTTCCAAAGACAAGACAAAGATTTGCAATATGGTGTCGTTTGACCCCATAGTTGATGAAGAAATCTTGTTGGGCACCAGATCAGGGAAAGCCTATCTAAGGGATTACCCTGAAGCTCAAGAGAATCCTGCTTCTTCTTTTGAGCCTGCTCCAGTGCAGCCTACTTCCACTGAAGATATTCCTACTGCATCTTCACCGGTTGTAGTGTCTATTCCTCCCAAGCCGACGGTCGCCGACAAGGGCAAACAACAAGTCTGCTTTGACAAACCTTTGAAGAAGTCATCTCCTTCTGGACTTGAAAAGCCTTACAACTTTGACATCTTAGCCCAATTGGCTAATACACCGGCTCGGCTGTCAATCTTCGAGCTCTTGTGCCTCTTCAAAGAGACTCGGAAAACTCTAAGCGAGGCTCTCATGCAAGCTGAAACCTGTTTAGCCCTCCTGAAGAAGCCAGAAGCAGAACCAGTCTCTTGCCTTCATTGTCATAGTGTGTTGGAGTTAATTCCAAACATAACTTTCACTCAAGATGACATGTTGATGGAAGACAACAGGCACGATCGTCCTCTATACTATACAGGATATGTCGATTCGATAAAAGTCGATCGTATTCTGATAGATCCAGGGTCTGCCCTTAGCATTATGCCGAAGACAATGTTGGATGCACTAAAGATCCCAGTGCATAGTCTCTCCAGTACGATCACCACTATTCTTGGGTTCAACCAGGGAAGGAGTGAGCCTCTGGGCAAGATTCGCCTAAAACTCTAAATAGGCAATCTTCGTACAAAGGTTACTTTCTACATCATTGACAACCATGGTTGTTCTTACAATGCTTTGCTGGAAAGACCATTTCTGCACGAGCATAACATTGTCCCTTCGACTCTCCATCAATATTTTAAATATGTTGATGACAATGGAGAGGTACAAAAGGAGGTTGCTGATCTCTATCCTTTCAAAGACATTGAAGCATACTGCAATGATGCACGTATGTACAAGGACGAATTCATGAAGGTTGTCCTATCTTTGGACACTGAAGAAGAGCAAGAAACAGTGCCTAATGACACCCTCATCATTCCTGTCAAAGGGCGTGTTTCCCGTCCTCAATCTTCCAAGCCACTGGCTATCCACTTGCCAGTCCAGAAACAATCTATTGATGATGATCAGGACAAAAAGGAGCTCATCTCCTCTGAGCCACTTGTTATCGACCTCCGTCGTAACAAGGAAAAAAGGCAGCTCACCTCTTCTGAGCCACTTGTTATTGATTTAACTCATAACAAGGACAAAAGGGAGCTCACCTCCTCTGAGCTGCTTGTTATCGACCTCCGTCGTAACAAAGCCAATCCTCCTCCACGTTCTTCTTCTCTCCCTCTTGTAATCAATCTGACCAAGCCTGCTAAGGCTAAAGGTCCTGCTATAAATACCAATGTACAAATCAATAAAATAGCACCTACTTTCCAGTATACTGATGTCATTTATCATACTAAATGCTATTTGGATATGTTAGATAGCTATCAGTCATTTACAATGGGAGTTGTGCAATCTCTTCAAACAGAAGTTTCATGTGAACACCCAAAGGATTCATATCGTATTGTTCCCCCTCGTAAGAAAGGCAAAAATCCAATACTCTTTAGTAAAAGACCGGAACAACAATTCAGTTATACGGATGATAGCAAAGTCAACGACACGGGGCATCTTTAATTCCGTCGTTACAGTCAGCAATCAAAAGACATCATCCGAAAGATGGGTTACGACTTCAAGAGTGGCCTCAACTACGGTAAGGGTAGAAAAACTCCCCTCCGTACGGCTGTCACTCCCCGTTCCCAGAATACGTATTTTTATACATGTACAACTCATGTGTATTTATTTAGTATTTAACATGTATTTATTTAATATTTATCATGTATTATCCTGTATTTAAATTCCTTTAATTTCATGTTAATCAATTAATCTGCTCTTTAAATTTTTATGTTAATTTATTTTCTGCAATTATATTTCTGCAATTTTATTTCTGTACTTTAATTCCTGTATTTTATTCCCTGCCTTAGTCTTATTGGGTTCTCGGGTTCATGGTGGACAACCCGGCCCAACTCCCACCTACCACCCCTTTTCTATTTAAAGCTTACATCTCTTTCTCTCTCCTCATAAACTCACATTCTCACCATTACTCTTCTTCTTCCTTTTATTACTCTCTCCACCTACCAAACCGTAGGCAAGTACAACTTGCTCCCCATGAGAACCCATGTTTTTGTAGTTCATTTATCTTCCTCGCAAGATCCTAAGAGAGTTTAGAACTTGGCATTTTTCATTTCGAAGTCTTAATTTTTGTAGATCTAGAAATGAGTTATTTTCGGAGTTTGGTGATTTTGATCTATCAAACTTCTTTGTTTGTAAGTTTTGATGGTTCCATATTGTAGAGAAGTTTATTCTACCCAATTTTGACCTTTGGAAAGTTGGATTTGGACTTATTTTGACCAAGTTATAGACTTTTGAAGCTTTGGGGTACAATCATGGAGTTCTTGCTGTTTGGAGAAGACAGTGAGCAGTGTACGCTAGCTTTTTAGCTTGCGTCACTGAGCTGTGCGCGCTCTTTAGCGTAGCACAGTATGGAGTCCATACGCTGCCTTTTTAGGAAGCGTGTGTCTTGCATACGCTACCTTTTGGAAGCGTATGTCGTATGGAGTCCATACGCTGCCTTTTGGGAGCGTATGACTTGCATACGCTGACTTGGATGGTCAGGAGTCGTATGGAGTCCATACGCTGCCTTTTGGGAGTGTATGACTTGCATACGCTGACTTGGATGGTCAGGAGTCGTATGGAGTCCATACGCTGCCTTTTTGGAGCGTATGACTTGCATACGCTGACTTGGATGGTCAGGAGTCGTATGGAGTCCATACGCTACCTTTTTGGAGCGTATGACTTGCATACACTGACTTGGATGGTCAGGAGTCGTATGGAGTTCATACGCTGCCTTTTGGGAGCGTATGACTTGCATACGCTGACTTAGATGGTCAGGAGTCGTATGGAGTTCATACGCTACCTTTTGGGAGCGTATGACTTGTGTACGCTCACGTGGATAGTAAGGAGTCGTATGGAGTCCATACGCTGCCTTGAAGAGGAGTCGTATGGAGTCCATACGCTAGCATGACCTGAGCGTACTCTGGCTTGAGCGTAGCTTGACCTGAGCGTACGCTGACATGAGCGTAGGCTGACACGAGAGTAGCCTGCTTACCCTGGATCTTCTATAGCCCTGTATATTAATATTTTATTGGATATTTAACGTCCATTTTATATCCTTACGCCTTTTTGCATAAACTTGATATAATTATGATATGTTGATATTTCTGTTAAATATAGATTGTTACGTGGGATGTACCATGTGTCGTGAATTGAGTTATAGATACCCCAATTGACTGGAATTAAACCCTGAGAGTTGTAGACTCGACCCCACTGAATACTAGTTGACTTTCATGCCTTGTCACCATTGATAATGATTATGACCTTGACTAATAATTGATCATGCGTTCCTAGTTGGAACTAAGAGACTGGCTAGTCGTCTTATTGAATTGAATGAATGAGACACGTTCATATTAATTATGAACTATTGAAATCGACTGGCTAATCCCGAATATTGGCATACAGGCACATGCAGGTTTCAAATTATTTATTTATTTAGTTATTTATTTATCTTACAAAACAGCATGTGTACTTTATGGTCAAGGCATGATTACTCCGTGGTTAGTTTTGATTGTTGCATTACACTATGTAAGACCTGCAACCTAACCGCACTGGTATTATTGTAGAGTTGTGCATATCGTATCCCGTACGAAAGTACTCATTTGAATGACCATGATCCACGGCATGGGATTTCACTGAACGTAGGGACTATTAAGTTAAATAAAATAATGATTGCATGGAGAGAATGGATTCCCGAGTTCTTACATGGCAGCCCCCTTGGGACGAGTAGTACCCGACGGGCCGGCTGGTTCCCACAGATACTGTAAACCTGCCACACGGGCAGGGAACAATATCTGCTTATATTATTATTGTATATTGTATATTGATGACGGGCGTCCTGATAGGACTCGTCTAATTCATGCATGGCGCACATGATTAACTGGATAGACTAGCCTTGCTCGCACATAGTAAGAACTGAGGAATCCCTAATTGCATTATTCCAGGATAACTTGGAACACACAGTAGCAAGCCGTAGTAGTTGAATGGCCGTTTAAATTGACTTGTTTGTGTACTGTACTACTCTGTTACCTAACTGGGATGATCAGAATGTCAGGACATGACGGGCCAACTTCTGTCCTTGTTTGGTTGGGAGGTTGGTTCGAAGTGTCGTGATGTTATGAGAATCCTAGTGGCAAGCAGAGATCTATTTGTCATATTTTTCCCTACTGGTTTTAGTTTTCATGTCGGGCTTCCTTGTGGTACTTGCTATTAGAGGTCTAACCTCTCTGGTTTTGCATGGCCAGATTTAGAGCCGGTCCCCGAGGATCCAGCTTACTTCTACCTCCAAGATGGTCAATACTAGAGGGATGATCGCAGGAGGACTCGAGTGGGTTCCTTACTTCACCGCTCGTTTTGTCACTTACTTTATACCTAGCCGTTTGGCACCGACATGTTAGTCGGATTGTCTTGTACTTACTTTTACATAATTGTAATTAAAGTCAGACTGCAGCTGATAACAATTGTGTATACTTTTGCTACATCAATCTGGCTATGTTTTGTAAAGCCAGATATCAAGAACATTTTGACAGAGCGTTTGGGACGCCTTACTGCTTTATCTTACATGTTCTCTATTACTGTTTCTTGTTTGAATGATTGAGACAATAGATGTGAAGTAACCATAGTGAAACTTTCATGTAGTATGCACCCCCTCGTCTGTTAGACAGCATTGATCGTATTATACGGTATTCATCTACCCGTAATACGTAGCTGGCTGAGTCATTCTCCCGCTCTCCAGTATTCTGGTTCTGGGGCGTGACAAGGTTTTAGTGGTGGCCCATGCAGGTCTAATTTCAGACTTGTGGGGTATTTTGATTTATAGGATGTCTCAATCACACATGTTCCCTCTTGATCTCGCAATTCGTTGTTCTCAATACCAGCTTGACATTCCAGTATCCTTTGACTTCATTAATCCTTCATGTCCGGTCGTTTGATTGTTCTCTTGTCCCTTTTCTTAGGGGCACCTCGTCCGCATCTGTCAGAGCTGGACAGCAACAACATGGACAGCAGCATGGACAACATGACCAGGTTGGTCAGCAACAAGGGTCAGAACCACTTCGTGAGACTATTCAAGAAGAGGTGATAGTAGAACCAGCGGTTGGACCGCAGTATCCAGAGGTTCCAACACCACCAATAGTTCCACCTACCCCTGTGGAATTGGACACACCAGCCCTTCTGGAGATCATAAGAGAGATGATGGCTACTCAGCAACACCAGATGTTAGCTCAGCAGCGCATGTATGCTCAGTTGCAAGAGCAGAATGTACTACTCAACCAAGGATTACAGACGACATTGAAAAGAGGGGCGAAGCCAGATTCTGGAGCGTCAGCCCGGTTTTGCAAGTACAACCCCCGCCGTTTCGAAGGCACGGAGGATGCCATCTCAGCAGATGCATGGCTTAAGGATATTGAGGCTATTCTGACAGCCGCTAAGGTGTCGGCAGAAGAACGTGTGGATCTAGTGAAGTTGTTACTTCAGGATCTCGCACGTGATTGGTGGGAATCAGAGGAAGTAGGTATCAGACGTCCTGTTGCTTGGGACGATTTTACTGCAAGGTTCAAGACGAAGTACTATGGAGTTGTGGTGCAGTTTGAGCTACAACAGAAGTTTATCAACCTCAGACAGGCTGGCAAGACTGTAGATGCTTATGCAGCGGAGTTCTGCAGATTGAGTAGGTTTGCCCCAGAGATGGTAGCAACGGAGCGCCAGAGGGCGATGAGGTTCCAGCAAGGGTTTCATCTTGAGCTCTTGCAATTGATAGAGGGACACAATTACCAGACTTTTGATAAAATATTGACGGCAACCCGCAGGCATGAAATCACCATTCAGAGGCTTACGGCAAGGACTGGGGGTCAGAAGAGATCTCATAGTCAGATTGAAGGAGGAGGAGGAGCAGCGCCCCGAACAACAGCACCATCCCCTGGCATTCGTATCCACGATGTGGCGATACGGGGGCCAGCACCACCACCCAGGCAGCAGCAACAGCAACAGAGGAAGAACCAGCAACCCTCGACGGGCTGCACTTATTGTGGGAAGATGGGGCACACTAGAGATGTGTGTCGGACATTGAACGGGCAGTATTTGATATGTGGAAATCCAGATCATCGGGTTACCACATGTCCCATAAATTCGAGGTCAGGAGGACCAGGGCAGCAATTTCCTGCTCTGCCAGCACCAGGGGCATGCCAGTATCGAGGACCAGCGATAGCAATAAGGCCATTGGTACAGCGTCCATTAGCACCGCAGGCTCAGATATTTCGGCAGCAGGGACCGCCGATACAGCAACACCAGCATAGACCGCCCCAGCATCATCAGGAAAGGGGCCAGCAGCAGCACCAGGCTAGGCCGCAGCATGGGAACCAGCAAGGAGGTCGAGGGCAGGCATTCATACTGTCCTTGGAGGAGGCATTAGCATCGGGAGATGTTGTGGCAGGTAATATTCTCGTCGCCTCATATCCCGCAGTAGCATTGTTTGATTCGGGAGCATCACACTCATTTATATCTGCACAATTTGCGACACGGCTAGGAATGGAGTTCGAGGCATTGCCAGAGAGGTTGAATATACTCACTGGAAATGGGCTCGTAGGAGTTAGTAGAGTTATTCTAGCGTGTAGTGTTGTAGTTTGCGGGCATTCTTTACCCGCCCAGTTGATAGAATTTCCTGTTGGAAATTTCGACGTTATCTTAGGCATGGACTGGCTGAAAGACAGTCATGCGACAATAGATTATCGTAGTGGGAGTATATCTTTTGATATTCCAGGCATGAAGAGATTCACCTTAGTCAGATCAGAGGCAACCCAGCAAGAGCAAGGAGTAATAACGGCAATAGAAGAAGTTCAGGTTCCGAAGGTAGTTGAAGAATTTCTAGATGTATTTCCCGAAGAACTTTCAGGTCTACCACCGGTTAGAGATATTGAGTTCAGTATAGAATTGGCACCTGGGACTAAACCGATATCAGATCGGGTTTACAGAATGGCGGATGCGGAGCAGGCCAAGGTATGTCAACATATAGAGGAACTGAAAGAGAAGAAGTTCATCCAAGCTAGCGTATCACCATGGACAGCACCAGTGGTACTTGTGGAGAAAAAGGATGGATCATCCAGATTATGCATCGATTACAGGAAGCTTAACGCGGCAACAGTAAAGAACAAGTACCCACTACCCAGGATCGACGACTTATTTGATCAGTTGAGCAAGGCTAGAGTTTTCTCCAAGATAGATCTTCGTTCAGGGTATCACCAAGTGAGGGTTCGGAAGGAAGACATTCCCAAGACAGCATTCAGGTCGAAGTATGGGCATTATGAATTCTTAGTAATGCCGTTTGGTTTGACCAATGCTCCAGCAATATTCATGGATTTGATGAACCGCATCTTTATGCCGTATTTAGATCAGTTTGTCGTAGTATTTCTCGACGACATTCTTGTGTACTCTGCTAGTGAAGAGGAGCATGAAGACCACCTCAGGAAAGTGTTGCAGGTTCTGAGAGAGAACCAGTTGTATGCCAAGCTCTGCAAGTGTGAGTTCTGGATGGACCATATTTCATTCTTGGGTCATATCGTATCAGGAGCTGGAGTAGCAGTGGATCCCAAGAAGGTAGAAGCAGTAGAGAGTTGGCCAGTACCCAAGACCGTAGCTGATGTACGGAGTTTCTTAGGATTGGCAGGATATTACAGAAGATTTGTGTCAGATTTTGCAAGACTCTCAGCACCCATGACCCGCTTGACACGGAAGGATGTGCCATTCGTTTGGTCGGCAGAATGTCAGACATCATTTGAGAATTTGAAGCAGAAGTTGATATCAGTGCCTATTCTTACATTGCCAGTTGGGCCCGGAGGTTTTACAGTGTATTGTGATGCGTCAGGTAAAGGACTTGGATGTGTCCTCATGCAGCACGGAAAGGTGATAGCATATGCATCTAGGCAGCTTCGGGACCACGAGAAGAATTATCCAACTCATGATTTAGAGTTGGCGGCAGTAGTATTTGCTTTGAAGCTATGGAGGCATTACTTATATGGTGACCGAGTAGACATGTACACAGACCACAAAAGTCTGAAGTACATCTTTACTCAGAAGGAGCTGAACATGAGGCAGAGAAGATGGTTAGAGCTGATCAAGGATTATGACGTAGAGCTTCAGTATCATCCAGGCAAGGCTAATGTGGTAGCAGACGCTCAACAGAAGGGGCGGCGCATTTATGTTGACAACACAGAGGCATATCTTAGAAGACCTTCAGGAGATGGGCATAGAAGTTATACTTCCTAACAATGTAGGAGTTCTGGCAAGTCTACAAGTCCAATCTAACTTGGTAGACAGGATCAAGACAGCTCAGGCACAGGACCCAAGGATTCAGAAGCTTAGGGCAGAATGTGAGTCAGGGCTCAGGAAGGAGATGCAAATCCACGAAGACGGTACACTTAGGTTTGGATCGCGCTTATGCGTGCCTAGTGGAGATATTAGACAGGAAGTCATGACAGAAGCTCACAGTTCCCAGTATTCTATACATCCTGGAGGGACCAAGATGTACCAAGATATCAAGCAGCACTTCTGGTGGAACGGAATGAAGAGGGAGATAGCTAGGTTTGTTTTTCGTTGCTTGATATGTCAGCAGGTAAAGGCAGAACAGCAGAGGCCAGCTGGGTTATTGCAACCGCTTCCCATCCCGAAATGGAAGTAGGAACACATCATAATAGACTTTGTGACCGGTTTACCGAGATCACCAAGTGGTAAAGATGCTATTTGGGTGATAGTAGATCGGCTTACGAAGGTAGCACATTTTCTTCCTTTTAGAGTGGGACAATCTACAGAAAAGTTGGCAGAGTTGTACATGCAACAGATAGTCAGGCAGCATGGAGTCCCTGTCAGTATTGTGTCAGACCGAGATACCCGCTTTACATCACATTTTTGGAGGAGCTTACATCATAGTCTGGGTACCAAGTTGAGATTTAGCACGGCTTACCATCCACAGATGGATGGGCAATCAGAAAGGACAATTCAGACCTTGGAAGATATGTTGTGAGCTTGCACTCTGGATTTTGGAGGATCTTGGGAAAGCCACCTGCACTTAGTTGAGTTTTCATACAACAACAGTTATCAAGCCAGTATCCAGATGGCGCCATTCGAAGCACTATATGGTAAGAAGTGTAGATCGCCACTAGCATGGGATGATATCGGGGATAGGAAGATGCTAGGCCCAGAAATGATTATCCAGACGGTTGAAGTGATTAAGGGAATTAGAGAGCGACTTCGTATTGCGCAGGATCGACATCGTCATTGGGCGGACCAGCATCGTAGGCCGCTAGAGTTTTCTGTTGGGGACCACGTGTTCTTGCGGATCTCACCTACCCGTGGGGTCATTAGATTTGGCGTTCACGGGAAGTTGAGTCCGCGATACGTAGGACCATTCGTTATCCTTGATAGGGTAGACGATGTTGCTTATCGTTTGTCCTTTCCACCTTCGTTACGAGAGGTGCATGACGTGTTTGATGTATCTCAATTGCGAAGGTATGTATCGGACCCCAGCCATATCCTCGATCATTCAGAACTGGTTGTTGGTACCAACCTGTCTTACGAGAAACAGCCTGTGTCCATCTTGGACCGAAGAGAGAAGATACTCAAGAACCGAACAATTAACCTTGTCCGGGTTATTTGGGGTCATCACTCTTTGGGAGAGTCAACGTGGGAACGTGAGGATGATATCCGATCACGGTATCCACACCTGTTTGACTCACAAGGTATATCTTTTTCTGTGTACCTTGATTGTCTTGATTCCTCATGCTTATCACCTTTTGGGTAGAATTGCTTGATATCGTAGATTGTTAAATATAGATATATTACTTGCTATGGATATTGTAAAATAATTGCTTCATTGAATTGCTTGTACTTAGATTAGTTTAGCCCCGATGTTTCTATCCTGCTTGGATTTGAAATTCCGAGGACGAAATTTTTCTAAGGAGGGTAGAGATGTCACTCCCCGTTCCCATAATGCGTATTTTTATACATGTACAACTCATGTGTATTTATTTAGTATTTATTATGTATTTATTTAATATTTATCATGTATTATCCTGTATTTAAATTCCTTTAATTTCATGTTAATCAATTAATCTGCTCTTTAAATTTTTATGTTAATTTATTTCCTACAATTATATTTCTGTAATTTTATTTCTGCACTTTAATTCCTGCATTTTATTTCCTGCCTTAGTCTTATTGGGTTCTCGGGTTCATGGTGGACAACCCGGCCCAACTCCCACCTACCACCCCTTTTCTATTTAAAGCTTACATCTCTTTCTCTCTCCTCATAAACTCACATTCTCACCATTACTCTTCTTCTTCCTTTTATTACTCTCTCCACCTACCAAACCGTAGACAAGTACAACTTGCTGCCCATGAGAACCCATGTTTTTGTAGTTCATTTATCTTCCTCGCAAGATCCTAAGAGAGTTTAGAACTTGGCATTTTTCATTTCGAAGTCTTAATTTTTGTAGATCTAGAAATAAGTTATTTTCGGAGTTTGGTGGTTTTAATCTATCAAACTTCTTTGTTTGCAAGTTTTGATGGTTCTATGTTGTAGAGAAGTTTATTCTACCCAATTTTGACCTTTGGAAAGTTGTATTTGGACTTGTTTTGACCAAGTTATGGACTTTTGAAGCTTTGGGTTGCAACCATGGAGTTCTTGCTGTTTGGAGAAGACAGTGAGCAGTGTACGCTAGCTTTTTAGCTTGCGTCACTGAGCTGTGCATGCTCTTTAGCGTAACGCAGTATGGAGTCCATACGCTGCCTTTTTAGGAAGCGTGTGTCTTGCATACGCTACCTTTTGGAAGCGTATGTCGTATGGAGTCCATACGCTGCCTTTTGGGAGCGTATGACTTGCATACGCTAACTTGGATGGTCAGGAGTCGTATAGAGTCCATACGCTGCCTTTTGGGAGCGTATGACTTGCATACGCTGACTTGGATGGTCAGGAGTCGTATGGAGTCCATACGCTGCCTTTTTGGAGCGTATGACTTGCATACGCTGACTTGGATGGTCAGGAGTCGTATGGAGTCCATACGCTGCCTTTTTGGAGCGTATGACTTGCATACGCTGACTTGGATGGTCAGAAGTCGTATGGAGTTCATATGCTGCCTTTTGGGAGCGTATGACTTGCATACGCTGACTTGGATGGTCAGGAGTCGTATGGAGTTCATACGCTACCTTTTGGGAGCGTATGACTTGCGTACGCTCACGTGAATAGTAAGGAGTCGTATGGAGTCCATACGCTGCCTTGAAGAGGAGTCGTATGGAGTCCATACGCTAGCATGACCTGAGCGTACTCTGGCTTGAGCGTAGCTTGACCTGAGCGTACGCTGACATGAGCGTAGGCTGACACGAGAGTAGCCTGCTTACCCTGGATCTTCTATAGCCCTGTATATTGATATTTTATTGGATATTTAACGTCCATTTTATATCCTTACGCCTTTTTGCATAAACTTGATATAATTATGATATGTTGATATTTCTGTTAAATATAGATTGTTACGTGGGATGTACCATGTGTCATGAATTGAGTTATAGATACCCCGATTGACTGGAATTAAACCCTGAGAGTTGTAGACTCGACCCCACTGAATACTAGTTGACTTTCATGCCTTGTCACCATTGATAATGATTGTGACCTTGACTAATAATTGATCATGCGTTCCTAGTTGGAACTAAGAGACTGGCTAGTCGTCTTATTGAATTGAATGAATGAGACACGTTCATATTAATTATGAACTATTGAAATCGACTGGCTAATCCCGAATATTGGCATACAGGCACATGCAGGTTTCAAATTATTTATTTATTTAGTTATTTATTTATCTTACAAAACAGCATGTGTACTTTATGGTCAAGGCATGATTACTCCGTGGTTAGTTTTGATTGTTGCATTACACTATGTAAGACCTGCAACCTAACCGCACTGGTATCGTTGTAGAGTTGTGCATATCGTACCCCGTACGAAAGTACTCATTTGAATGACCATGATCCACGGCATGGGATTTCACTGAACGTAGGGACTATTAAGTTAAATAAAATAATGATTACATGGAGAGAATGGATTCCCGAGTTCTTACATGGCAGCCCCCTTGGGACGAGTAGTACCCGACGGGCCGGCTGGTTCCCACAGATACTGTAAACCTGCCACACGGGCAGGGAACAGTATCTGCTTATATTATTATTGTATATTGTATATTGATGACGGGCGTCCTGCTAGGACTCGTCTAATTCATGCATGGCGCACATGATTAACTGGATAGACTAGCCTTGCTCGCACATAGTAAGAACTGAGGAATCCCTAATTGCATTATTCCAGGATAACTTGGAACACACAGTAGCAAGCCGTAGTAGTTGAATGGCCGTTTAAATTGACTTGTTTGTGTATTGTACTACTCTGTTACCTAACTGGGATGATCAGAATGTCAGGACATGACGGGCCAACTTCTGTCCTTGTTTGGTTGGGAGGTTGGTTCGAAGTGTCGTGATGTTATGAGAATCCTAGTGGCAAGAAGAGATCTATTTGTCATATTTTTCCCTACTGGTTTTAGTTCTCATGTCGTGCTTCCTTGTGGTACTTGCTATTAGAGGTCTAACCTCTCTAGTTTTGCATGGCCAGATTTAGAGCCGGTCCCCGAGGATCCAGCTTACTTCTACCTCCAAGATGGTCAACACTAGAGGGATGATCGCAGGAGGACTCGAGTGGGTTCCTTACTTCACCGCTCGTTTTGTCACTTACTTTATACCTAGCCGTTTGGCACCGACATGTTAGTCGGATTGTCTTGTACTTACTTTTACATAATTGTAATTAAAGTCAGACTGCAGCTGATAACAATTGTGTATACTTTTGCTACATCAATCTGGCTATGTTTTGTAAAGCCAGATATCAAGAACATTTTGACAGAGCGTTTGGGACGCCTTACTGCTTTATCTTACATGTTCTCTATTACTGTTTCTTGTTTGAATGATTGAGACAATAGATGTGAAGTGACCATAGTGAGACTTTCATGTAGTATGCACCCCCTCGTCTGTTAGACAGCATTGATCATATTATACGGTATTCATCTACCCGTAATACGTAGCTGGCTGAGTCATTCCCCCGCTCTCCAGTATTCTGGTTCTGGGGCGTGACAACGGCTGTTCCAAAAGGAAAGTCAGAGATGTATTACAGCAGGACCAAAAGAGGTCTTGGATATGCTTCTCCCCCATTATTATCCCCAGCAGGCTCTGAATCCGATAATGAGGAGCGTTCTAACTCTTCTGATTCCAGATCATGGGATTCTGACACCAGCATCGGCCAAGTTCATCGGCTGACTATATCTTCTAACATGGTCTCCGTCGAACTTCCAGAAGGCTATGACGAGGATGTTGAAGAAAGTTCTGAAACAGATCCTTGGGCTCAACGAATGGATACCCAATGGAAACTCCGATTCGAACAAAGAGAACCACCTACTGAAGATCAATTAGTTCAAATTGATGTAGAGGAGAGCGGGTCACCTCGTCCAATTTTCATCAGCAAGAACCTTCCAGAGACAGATAAGCAAGAATTAATTCTTCTGATTAAAGAATACATTGATGTCTTTGCCTGGAGTTATGAAGACATGCCAGGACTAGATTCCAAAATTGCTACTCACAAACTGAACATCCTGCCGAATGCAAAACCGGTCAAACAACAACAATGGCATTTCAAGCCAGAAATAATGGATGCAATTGACGATGAAGTCAAGAAGCTCATCGCTTGTGGCTTTATTCGAGAAGAATAGCATCCTGATTGGGTAGCTAATGTTGTTCCAGTTCTAAAGAAAACCGGCAAAGTTCGAGTCTGTATCGATTTTCGGGATCTTAATGAAGCATGTCCAAAAGATGAATTTCCTCTCCCTATCACGGACGTCATGATCGACAACACTTGTGGGTTCGAAAGAATATCTTTCATGGACGGATTCTCCGGATATAATCAGATTCGGATGAATCCTGAAGATGAGAAGCATACTTCTTTCCGCACTCCTCATGGAGTCTACTGCTATACTGTGATGCCATTTGGTCTCAAGAACGCTGGTGCAATATACCAACGAGCAATGAGTACCATCTTTCGAGATCATCTGCGCAAGACGTCGAATGCTACGTTGATGATATTGCTGTCAAAAGTCGTCTGAAGGAAGATCACATCCAAGACTTGAGAACTATCTTCAATCTGATGCGCCAACATCAACTCAAAATAAATCTCACCAAGTCATTCTTGGGTGTCTCTAGTGGCAAGTTTCTCGGCTTCGTCATTACCTCTAAGGGTATACACGTGGATCCCGAGAAGATCAAAGCCATTCAAGAGATGTGTCCTCCACGCAACTTAAAAGAGCTACGAGGATTCCAAGGTCGACTTGCGTACATCAGGAGATTCATTTCGAATTTGTCTGGATGCTGTAGACCATTCACTCAACTCATGAAGAAGGGTGTATCTTTCGTTTGGACCGAAGAATATCAACGAGCATTTGATGACATAAAGCGGTATCTCATGAACCCACCAGTCTTGGTGCCACCGATCTCTGGCATACCATTCTTAATGTATGTCCGTGCTATGGACCATTCATTGGGTGCTTTACTTGCCCAAAAGAACAAAGAAGGCCATGAACAAGCTATCTATTATCTCAGTCGTACTATGATTGGTGCTGAACATCGTTATAGTCCAGTCGAAAAAGAATGCCTAGCTCTTATGTTTGTTGTTCAAAAGACGATGCATTACATCATTGGCCAAACTATTCATGTCATATCCCGAGTTAATCCTCTTCGGGTACTCATAAAAAAGCCCAGCACACTCAACTCTCGGTTGGCTACATGGGCCATTCTGCTAGCCCAATATGACATGGTATATGTTCTTCAAAAATCTGTCAAAGGTCAAGCTCTGGCGGATTTCTTAGCAGCTCATCCTGTTCCAGAGACGTCCAAACTCTATGATGAAATTCCAGATGAGACATTGGAATCTAATACAATCTCTAAAGAATTTCCTACTTGGCGTCTATTCTTTGACGGTGCATCCAGAATCGGACCCAATGGTGCCATCGTCGCAGGAGTTTGAGTTGTTCTCGTCTCTCCAGACGGATCAACTATCCAAAGAGCCTATTCTTTAGATGAACCATGCTCCAACAACGTAGCAAAATACAATGCTCTACTCATTGGCCTTCAGCTAGCCAAACAACTTGACGTCGAGTATCTTGAAGTCTAAGGTGACTCTAAGCTGGTTGTTAATCAGGTGAGAGGGACTTATGAAGTTCGTCATCAAGATCTAGTGCCTTACTATGAAGCGACAATCAACATGGCTACATCATTCAAAGCCTTCTTCATTGAATATGTACGCCGAGCTTGTAATACTGAGGCAGATGCTTTGGCCAATCTTGCAGCAGTCCTAGCCATCCCCATTAGGAGACAACAAGTGGTGGTCATCTCTAATCGAGAATTGTTTTGTGTCAAAAATAATCGTAATATTGAGTTCAGTAATCTTATTGAAGTCAATGTTATTAGTGAAGATTGGAGAACTCCCTTCATCGACTTCGTGGTCCATGACATACTCCCTGAAGATCCCAAGGAGGCTACGAGTATTCGTTGGCGGTCTCTGCAATTCTATTACAATCAGACCACCAAGACTCTTTATCGGCGGACTTATGACGGTCTTCTTTTACGCTATCTTGCTGGTGATGAAGCGAAGCAAGTACTGCGTGAAGCTCACGACGGTGTCTGCGGAGCACATCAACCCGGTCCTAAGCTACAGGATCGTATCCGACGCATGGGTTACTACTGGCCCTCTATGGTTTCTGATGCCATCGAATATGCGAGGAAATTTCGAGCTTGTCAAATCCACGCAGATTTTATTCATCAACCTTCAGAATTTTTGCATCCGACGGCTGCTTCATGGCCTTTCGAAGCTTGGGGTATGGACATCATTGGTCCTATCAATCCTCCTTCTTCTAGAGGACATCGGTTCATACTAGCAATAACCGACTACTTCTCTAAGTGGGCTGAAGCTATACCGTTGGATAAAGTCAAAACCAGCAGTGTCATCAATTTCATCAAACACCATGTCATCTACAGATTTGGTGTACCTCGAAGGATCATTCATGACAATAGACTGTCACGACCCGCACCCTGATTAGGGGCACGAGAAGCGGTTACGTCCAGCCTACGCCGCAGAATCGGCGGTAGAACGCTGTATATAGGGTCTGTAAATACTACGTCTAAACAGATAAATGTACCTGTGCAGTATATACACTCCGAACGGAGGAATAGGGCAATACTGCCTCAATCACATAATCAAAACTAAGGTAGAAAGCATGGAACAAGATATGATAGTAATAAACAGGAAACGAGTCCAGAAAGTATCCACAAGTCACAGCTAACACAAGTCCAAAGTCTCAGAAATATAATATAAGTACTACAACTGAAATATAAACTGCTGGCTCGCAGGCCAGGCAAACCTACTAGCTAATCTACTCTGGGTGGGCGAAGTCAAGAGGCTCTACTACTAAGACCCTGTCTAGGTCAAGTCCATCCGACCCTATCCCGTAGTAAGTCGGGCAATCACCCTCTAAATCATCTGTAAAATTTGTCAACGGTATCCTGTCAGGAAAATGAGCAAGTACAAACACCAACAGCAGTTCCATGTGAATTGACAAAAGCTATAAGAGACAGTATAATGAAATACAAGGCAAAGAGTAAAGGCAACTTGGGAACCATTCGAAAGCCGAGTTACAACCCTTAAACCAAACAAGGACCGGGGTTGTAACCCTTCTTCCGAACAGAACCTAGTCCCATAATCAAGTACAGTATAAAAGGCAGGTAGAGCATATGAGAAATGAATCATAGCAGGGTGAAAGTACAGTAAGTAAAGCTGAAACTGGAAATATATATCATGATGTGAGTACTGTAAAAGGACGATAATGTATATATAGGATGACTTGGGAACTATTCGGAAGCCGAGTTACAACCCTTAAACCAAACAAGGACCGGGGTTGTAACCCTTCTCCTGAACAGAACCTAGTCACCCTAAGATAATAAATATAAAAGGTGCCTTGAATTATTAGTGTGTCATGTGATCGGCTTGGGAAACAAGTTCAAGCTTTCCATCTGACCGCCTACAACCATATAACAAGTATGAAACAGCAAGTGTGAGACAAGGCCGGTCACCATGGCAAGTGTGAACAAGTAGCTATGGACAAGTGTGGAATGCAAGTGTGAAGCAACAAGTGGGGATTTGATCACACAACCACTAATAACTCCCCATCCCCCGACTAGTATAAAGGATCCGGACATAACACGTCATGACACAAGATTTAAGAGCAGGTGATCAGCCCACTCCCAAGTCCATGTCTATACAAGTACAAGTAACAAGTCAAGTCTTGTACTAGTATACCAAGTAATCCGGGAACAACATCTCATGACAGGATCCGACATATACTAGTCCGTGAACTATCGTGTCTGGAAATCAAGTAAGACACTACAACTGAATCGGATATAGCAGATATCAAGACAATGAAAACTATCAGTGAATGTACTCGCCTGTGGTCCTGAGCTGATAGGGTGAACAGACGCTCAGAGCGATCACAGACCTAAGATAAGATACTATAAGTCAAACAGGACTAAATACTGAAAAGGAAACTAATACAAGTCATGAATGCAAGTCTAAGTCAAACTAGGTCAATCTAGGTCTAACTGAGTCATACTAGGTCTTACTAGGTCACTGGAAGTCATTCCAAGTCAAACTAGGTCAATCGGGATCAACGGTTGACTTACAGTTGACTTCGGTCAAAAAGTCAACTCTGGTCAACCCTGGTCAACTATGGTCAACTATGGTCAACTCTAGGTCAAACCTTGGTCAAACAAGTCTAATGTTGACCAACTGTTGACTTTCAGTCAACTGGTCAAGTCTCGGTTGGTTTCGGTCAAATCGGGTCGCTTTAAGGCTAAGTTTGACCTTCGGTTGACTTTTGTTGACTTTTGGTCAAAACGGTCAACCGATGTCAAAACTAGTCTTAGAGTACCATATTTGATCATTACCAACCACGGGGATCAAGTTCTAACACTATCTTAGGCTTCTAACACAATATCCCACTTCTAGGCAAAAACTAGCATTTACCCTTTTTCCTATTTCTACTCCATGAATCTACCCTTCTATCTACCACACTCACCCACACTCATACACAACACTCACACACAACACCTCACCCTCACATAGACCTCTCTACAAGTCTCCTAATAGGTTTCCTACTAGTTTGCACATAGGCTAACTATAGGCACTCACTAATAGGTTCTCACACACACACACAACTCACAATTACTCCTCACAACTACACACACACACAACTAACTAAAGTGGACTGTTTTTGGACAGCCCCTAACCCTCTCTCAACATCACACAACACCCACCATAATCTATATATATTCTCACACAATTAAACCACATATATATACCAATATATATAACAACATATATATATCAACATATATAATACTAGTTGTATACTTAAATGGAATTGAACTCCCAACCAACTCCCAATCAAAACTCCCACTACAAATCTGAACCAAAAATCTGGGAGCATCTCTCCCCCTCTAAAACACCACACAATCACTATATAACCATATAAATATACCCCTTATATAACCATATATATATATATCAATATATATATATATAGATGCATAAAACTAATTGTACATCACCATTAGCTTCCAAAACTCAACCCAAACATCCCCCAACACATTCAGCCCAAATCTGGACAGCCCCTTATATGTCCCACAACCATCACAACATCACACAAATTAATCACCATTTATATATACATATATATATATATATCTATATATATATAGAATGATATATATATAACTATATATATACCAAAACACATAGAAATAATATGATACATTAAGATACTCTCATGGATCATCTCTACAACATTAAAAATCTGAGACTAAAAGAAAAACCACACAAAACCAATATTTAAACATCATTCATGGATCAAAAAGGGGTTTTTTTCCTAATAGGACACAAGCCTACAAGTGGACACTCCTAAAAATGTCTAAAGGACACAAAAATGGTTTCTAATGATGGTACCACCCTAAGAATCATCATGGAGGGTTCCTACATGATCTACATGAGAAAAGAATAAGTTTTGGGGAAGAAATCACCTTGGTTTGAGAGCAAAAATCAATGGAGCTTTCAAAAGCAAATGGAGCCTTTGGAGAAGAAGAAGAAATGGATTGGAATGAAATGAAAAAGTGTTTTTCTCTCTCCACCCTATCCCAACACTATGTGGCCGGCCATATGGTGCTTTCCCCCCTATTTGTCCTATATAGATAATTACAAGTTTGCCCTCCAATTAATTAAATGGTCCAAAAATGGGAAATGGTTAAACCGGGGGTAGTTTAGTCAAACCGAAACCACTAATCTCTAACTAATAATTAACTAAAATAATGGTCTAGTCTCTAACCAAAATATCTAACATGTGGGCCATGGTTAGCTAGTGTGTGGGCCCGCTAAGGTCAAAATACCCCGGGTCCCCGAAACAAGTCAAAACAAGTCGAAACGAATTGAAATTCGAACCCGATTCAAATAACCCCAAAATAATACAAATAATAAATAAATAATTTCAAAATGATTTTTAAAGTGGAAAATTACCAAAATACCCCTGTTTGTGAAAACTGGGGGTGACAAATCTATCCACCTTAAAAAAATTTCGTCCTCGAAATTAAAACCAACAATAGTAAAATCTCAAATTCACAAGTCATGGTAAAAATTTTAAAATGATTAAATTCTCAAAATCAAAATAGGAATTAAATGACTAAATTTATAAAATTTAGAAATACTCTCAAACATGAGTCTATCCACCTTAAAAATCATTCAAAAACTTAAAATAAAGCAAACACAGAAAATTCATGCAATTCGATAATCGTACGCGTCTGTCCAATAATCATGATTCTCAGAATCTCCGTCATGCCAGTGAGCAAGGCTACGATAATCACAGAGTCCTCAACTACGGTACATACCTCTAGAATTATGGTATTTAAAATTTTCGCATTGCCGCATGCTTGGCAGCGAAAACCTTAAATTCCCACACCCTAGAAATACGTCCATAGTCCGACTATATGTCCTCACTCTGCCTGCTAGCATGACCCTAGAGGATTCTAAAATCTCATAATCGAGGCGACCTAGCCCATACGACTTATCTCAAAAAAATCACACCACAAGAACAACTTTCATCAAACAGACAAGGAACAGATGGAATCGAAATTCAAACAGTAATAAGAAAGCAAATGCGGAAAGAAGATCGAAAGATCGGAACCTGCACTCTGCTCTGCTACTGCCTGAGTGGGCTCAACTGCCATGGCGAACACACGCCCCTGCTGGCCTCCTCTAGCCTGCCGCACTCTATCCTGGCCCGCCTGTCTGGCTGCACGGGCAGCACAGTCCTTCATCTGATGACCTGGAGCTCCACAGAACAGACAAACTCCCAGCCTCAATCTACAGACCTCCCCAGTGTGCCCTATCTTCCCGCAATAGTTGCACTGTGCCGCTGGCCTCTGTCTCTGACCCTGATGCTGCTGGGCACGCCCCGGTGCCTGCTGGAACTGCAACTGAGGCTGCTGCTGCTGGAACTGCCTCTGCTGGAAATGTGGGCGCTTCGCTGGCCCCGTACTCGAACTGGCTCCCAAGGCATCGCTGCTCCTCTTCGGCTTGAGGCCGAAATCCTCCTCAGCAATCTGAGCCTCCATCAGAATCTGCTCAAAGGTAGCATCTCGTCGCCCGGATGTGCGAGTGCGCACTGCGTGAATGAGACCCCTCCTGAACTTTCGGGCCTTGCACCCCTCATCCTGAACCAAACTCGGTGCAAACCTGCTCAGGCGAAAAAACTCTGCTGCGTACTCGTCCACCGACGAGCTCCCCTGCTCCAGACTAACAAACTGCCCCTCCAGAGATGTCAAGGCTACATCGGGGTAGAACTTCTCCTTAAAGAGCTTCTTGAAGTCCTTCCAAGATATACCTCTAACCGACGCACGCGGATCCGTACGGTACCATGTCAGAGCTATGTCGAAGAACTGGCTCGCTGCAGAAGTCACCCATAGAGCCCTCGGAACCTCGGCCAACTCTAAGCTCCGCTGGACGTCCTCCAGCCAGTCGTCCGCGTATAGGATACCCTCGGTACCCCTGAAATCTCGCGGGTTCATCTTTCGAAAGTCGAGATGTGTACCGGGCCTCCCCTGGCCCTGCTGCTGTGCTGGTGCTCCCTCAGCTGTAGTCGGTGCACCCCTCTCCACTGCTGCCATGGCTAACTGGTGCGAGTTCTCCATGGTCTGTCTCAGCACCTCTGTCTGGCGCTGCTGTGCCTCTGCCTGAACTCTCTGCGTCTGCAACATCTGCTGCAGAAGGGCCATCATACCCTGAGTGTCTGTCGGTAGCTGAGGCGGCGGTGGAAGAATGTCCGGGATGACCATAGACGGTCCCGCTGCTGAAGGTGGAAGACCTCGAGGGATCGTCGCTGCTGGTACTGCTGCTGCTGCTCCCGCCGGAAGGGCAGGAACTGATGGGGCTGCTCCCCCAGCTGGAGGTGGAAGACCTCCGGGAACTGCCACCTCTACTCCTGCTTGAAGGGCAGGAACCGATGCTGCTGTACTCTCTACTGTCGGTCCCGTAGCCGGAGGTGGAGGACCTCCCTGATCTGACCTCCCTGGAACTGAGCTAGGGCCCGCTGCCTGAGATCGTGTAACGGTCATCCTGAAGATGAATGGAACCCAAGAGATCAATATGGCACATGATAGGAATATCAAAGACGGACAATTAAATTCAATGCAAGGAATTTGTCATGGTAATCAAAAGATCAGAATCTCCTAACATGTGATTGAGTAACTCCTATCATACCCTAATCCTATGTTCTAATCGCAGGCTCGTAATTAGCACTCTAAGTCGAGCACCATTACGAGATCGCACTAGTTGGGACACTGACCTGCATGGGCCACCACAGAAATGTGTCACGACCCGCACCCTGATTAGGGGCACGAGAAGCGGTTACGTCCAGCCTACGCCGCAGAATCGGCGGTAGAACGCTGTATATAGGGTCTGTAAATACTACGTCTAAACAGATAAATGTACCTGTGCAGTATATACACTCCGAACGGAGGAATAGGGCAATACTGCCTTAATCACATAATCAAAACTAAGGTAGAAAGCATGGAACAAGATATGATAGTAATAAACAGGAAACGAGTCCAGAAAGTATCCACAAGTCACAGCTAACACAAGTCCAAAGTCTCAGAAATATAATATAAGTACTACAACTGAAATATAAACTGCTGGCTCGCAGGCCAGGCAAACCTACTAGCTAATCTACTCTGGGTGGGCGAAGTCAAGAGGCTCTACTACTAAGACCCTGTCTAGGTCAAGTCCATCCGACCCTATCCCGTAGTAAGTCGGGCAATCACCCTCTAAATCATCTGTAAAATTTGTCAACGGTATCCTGTCAGGAAAATGAGCAAGTACAAACACCAACAGCAGTTCCATGTGAATTGACAAAAGCTATAAGAGACAGTATAATGAAATACAAGGCAAAGAGTAAAGGCAACTTGGGAACCATTCGAAAGCCGAGTTACAACCCTTAAACCAAACAAGGACCGGGGTTGTAACCCTTCTTCCGAACAGAACCTAGTCCCATAATCAAGTACAGTATAAAAGGCAGGTAGAGCATATGAAAAATGAATCATAGCAGGGTGAAAGTACAGTAAGTAAAGCTGAAACTGGAAATATATATCATGATGTGAGTACTGTAAAAGGACGATAATGTATATATATAGGATGACTTGGGAACTATTCGGAAGCCGAGTTACAACCCTTAAACCAAACAAGGACCGGGGTTGTAACCCTTCTCCTGAACAGAACCTAGTCACCCTAAGATAATAAATATAAAAGGTGCCTTGAATTATTAGTGTGTCATGTGATCGGCTTGGGAAACAAGTTCAAGCTTTCCATCTGACCGCCTACAACCATATAACAAGTATGAAACAGCAAGTGTGAGACAAGGCCGGTCACCATGGCAAGTGTGAACAAGTAGCTATGGACAAGTGTGGAATGCAAGTGTGAAGCAATAAGTGGGGATTTGATCACACAACCACTAATAACTCCCCATCCCCCGACTAGTATAAAGGATCCGGACATAACACGTCATGACACAAGATTTAAGAGCAGGTGATCAGCCCACTCCCAAGTCCATGTCTATACAAGTACAAGTAACAAGTCAAGTCTTGTACTAGTATACCAAGTAATCCGGGAACAACATCTCATGACAGGATCCGACATATACTAGTCCGTGAACTATCGTGTCTGGAAATCAAGTAAGACACTACAACTGAATCGGATATAGCAGATATCAAGACAATGAAAACTATCAGTGAATGTACTCGCCTGTGGTCCTGAGCTGATAGGGTGAACAGACGCTCAGAGCGATCACAGACCTAAGATAAGATACTATAAGTCAAACAGGACTAAATACTGAAAAGGAAACTAATACAAGTCATGAATGCAAGTCTAAGTCAAACTAGGTCAATCTAGGTCTAACTGAGTCATACTAGGTCTTACTAGGTCACTGGAAGTCATTCCAAGTCAAACTAGGTCAATCGGGATCAACGGTTGACTTACAGTTGACTTCGGTCAAAAAGTCAACTCTGGTCAACCCTGGTCAACTATGGTCAACTATGGTCAACTCTAGGTCAAACCTTGGTCAAACAAGTCTAATGTTGACCAACTGTTGACTTTCAGTCAACTGGTCAAGTCTCGGTTGGTTTCGGTCAAATCGGGTCGCTTTAAGGCTAAGTTTGACCTTCGGTTGACTTTTGTTGACTTTTGGTCAAAACGGTCAACCGATGTCAAAACTAGTCTTAGAGTACCATATTTGATCATTACCAACCACGGGGATCAAGTTCTAACACTATCTTAGGCTTCTAACACAATATCCCACTTCTAGGCAAAAACTAGCATTTACCCTTTTTCCTATTTCTACTCCATGAATCTACCCTTCTATCTACCACACTCACCCACACTCATACACAACACTCACACACAACACCTCACCCTCACATAGACCTCTCTACAAGTCTCCTAATAGGTTTCCTACTAGTTTGCACATAGGCTAACTATAGGCACTCACTAATAGGTTCTCACACACACACACAACTCACAATTACTCCTCACAACTACACACACACACAACTAACTAAAGTGGACTGTTTTTGGACAGCCCCTAACCCTCTCTCAACATCACACAACACCCACCATAATCTATATATATTCTCACACAATTAAACCACATATATATACCAATATATATAACAACATATATATATATCAACATATATAATACTAGTTGTATACTTAAATGGAATTGAACTCCCAACCAACTCCCAATCAAAACTCCCACTACAAATCTGAACCAAAAATCTGGGAGCATCTCTCCCCCTCTAAAACACCACACAATCACTATATAACCATATAAATATACCCCTTATATAACCATATATATATATATATATCAATATATATATATATATAGATGCATAAAACTAATTGTACATCACCATTAGCTTCCAAAACTCAACCCAAACATCCCCCAACACATTCAGCCCAAATCTGGACAGCCCCTTATATGTCCCACAACCATCACAACATCACACAAATTAATCACCATTTATATATACATATATATATATATATCTATATATATATAGAATGATATATATATAACTATATATATACCAAAACACATAGAAATAATATGATACATTAAGATACTCTCATGGATCATCTCTACAACATTAAAAATCTGAGACTAAAAGAAAAACCACACAAAACCAATATTTAAACATCATTCATGGATCAAAAAGGGGTTTTTTTCCTAATAGGACACAAGCCTACAAGTGGACACTCCTAAAAATGTCTAAAGGACACAAAAATGGTTTCTAATGATGGTACCACCCTAAGAATCATCATGGAGGGTTCCTACATGATCTACATGAGAAAAGAATAAGTTTTGGGGAAGAAATCACCTTGGTTTGAGAGCAAAAATCAATGGAGCTTTCAAAAGCAAATGGAGCCTTTGGAGAAGAAGAAGAAATGGATTGGAATGAAATGAAAAAGTGTTTTTCTCTCTCCACCCTATCCCAACACTATGTGGCCGGCCATATGGTGCTTTCCCCCCTATTTGTCCTATATAGATAATTACAAGTTTGCCCTCCAATTAATTAAATGGTCCAAAAATGGGAAATGGTTAAACCGGGGGTAGTTTAGTCAAACCGAAACCACTAATCTCTAACTAATAATTAACTAAAATAATGGTCTAGTCTCTAACCAAAATATCTAACATGTGGGCCATGGTTAGCTAGTGTGTGGGCCCGCTAAGGTCAAAATACCCCGGGTCCCCGAAACAAGTCAAAACAAGTCGAAACGAATTGAAATTCGAACCCGATTCAAATAACCCCAAAATAATACAAATAATAAATAAATAATTTCAAAATGATTTTTAAAGTGGAAAATTACCAAAATACCCCTGTTTGTGAAAACTGGGGGTGACATAGACCACAATTCATCAGTCAGAAGTTTACAAGATTTTGCGACGATCATCGGATTGACAATGTTGCTTCTACAGCTTATAATCCTGCTGCTAATGGATTAGCTGAAGCTTTCAATAAAACTATTATCAAGCTCCTCAAGAAGTTTGTATCTACTAACAAACGAAACTGGAGTGAAAAGCTTGGTGAATGTCTTTGGGCCTATCGAACTACGGTCCACAATCCCACAGGCTTTACACATTTCTCTTTGGTGTACGGCTGTGAAGCAGTTCTTCCTCTGGAACTTCAAATTCCTTCTTTAAGGATTGCCATTGCTAATGAACTCACTACAGAGAACAATGATCTTCTTCGACTTCAAGAATTAGAAGCACTCGGTGAAAAATGGCTATTGGCTCAACAATATATTGAGTTATATCAAGCCCGCATATCGAAGACTTTCAACCGCAAAGTTAAAGTCAGAGCCTTTCAGCAAGGAGAACTCGTTCTAACGGTCAGACGTCCTATGACTATGACTCACATGAGTAAAGGCAAGTTCGACGCGAAGTGGGAAGGTCCTTACATTGTTAGCAAAGTCTTTTCAAATGGAGCCTATCAACTTTCAGAGTTAGATGGTCGAGTTACAATGATGCCTATCAATGGCAAATTCCTTAAGAAATACTATGTATAAATATAACAGAGATTTTATGTAAATAAGATCAGACAGTTCATAAATAAAGTTTGATTTTTATTTCATCATAAATGATGTTACATGATATCAAGGAAGGTCACTATCGTCCTTCTCAACATTGGGACGCAGACCACTGCCATCCTTATCAAAGACATAATCGGCAAAAGGGTCGAGGATATCCTTGCTCGAGCCTACCAAGAACTTGCAAGCGGCCATCCTCATGGCCTCCTCCTCTTCGGTCTTTCCTGGTTCAAGCAAGAAATCCAGGATATCATACGGTGGTTTGGGTGCCGACGAACCTTCGCCGGCTTCCGTCTACTTTGGCTGGACTGGTTCGGCAAGACGTTCTTCAATGCCCGCGTCAACCTTTGGGGTGACTTCAGCCGTCTTGGATGCATCTCCGGATGACATCTTTATGTTAAAAAGTGGAAATGATCATTCCTTCCAGATTTTTGTTCTATTTATAGGCAGAGATTCTCAAGACAACGAAACAACACATTTATTTGACGGTTCATCCGTTCATCATCATCTGACGGTTCATCCATTCATCATCATCTGACGGTTCGCCCGTTCATTAATTTATCCGTTCATCATCATTTGACGGTTCATCCGTTCATTAATATCAGACGGTTCATCCATTCATTCACATTCATCCGACGGTTCGCCCATTCATTCATTATCATTTGACGGTTCATCCGTTCATCATCACCTGACGGTTCATCCGTTCATCATCATCCGACGGTTCACCCGTTCATTTGGCGGTTCATCCGTTCATTCAATTCATTTGACGATCTATCCGTTCATCCTGATGATTCATTTCGTTCATTCACACATTTTGATGATTCATTACGTTCGTTTATCCACATCAGCAACTTATCATCCTCGATTAAGTTGTCTATTTGAAATAATAATAATTGACAAATTATATTCTGCCACGTCCACATTACCTCTGAGCAGATATAATGAATATGATTATTTTCTACAATCAAGATATATATCATGTTTTGTACCTCTGAATATATTTTCTATCGCTATTATTTATATCTGAATAAGATATGCAATAAATAATAGAGCCACAACAAAATGTCTTTTTATTTGTTAAAATTTAAGACATTACATACATAGCATAAAGAAAGACAAGAAGATACAAGATGTTCTTTCTACTGAGACGGAGGCATCATCAGATTAGCAATCTGTTGTTTTAGAATCTGCAACCGTTCTTCGCGAGATGCCATCACTCTCCTCCTGGCCTCTTCCATCCCAGATTCTTCATTAAAAACGGGCATGGTTACCATTCGACGAGTGATTTTAGCATCATGAGCTGCTACATACTCGTCTCTTTCCTAAGTTAGAGCACCAATTTGTTGGACTGCAGTCTGATGCTCGGTAACTTCATTTTCTAATTCCTCTTGGAGACGAGCAATCTCCACTCTCAGCTCGGCAATCCTTCTCTCTTTTCTCTCAGCAGTTGAGATCACCGATTCCAACTTGGAATTATACTCAGCAGATTTAGTAGAATAGGCATCCAAAAGGTTCTGGAGGTTCACTCTTTCAACTGCAGCTGCCTGAGCCATCTTTTCAAACTCTGCTTGTACTAAGGGTTCTATTAAGCTCTTTATAGTTCTTTATTGAAGCTTCCAGCTCATTTAATATGTGGTCAAGAAAAGTGGCATGGGGCTCGTCACCTTGCTCCCGGATGGCCTTTACTAAGAAAGAGGTCGGACCTCTAACCATGTAAAAATTAGCGTCTTCTTTGTCCATCATTCTATTGATCAAAGGCCCCAAGGACTCGAAGAAGCATTTGGTGAATGATTGGATGACAAACTGATTAATCGCCAGAGCACCAGGAGGTGCAGCTACTCCTGTTGATGTCGAGGCAACAGGACGTTCAATTTCTCGGGTCTGAACAGAAGGCTCTCTGAATAAGGGAACTAAAGTGGAGCTGGTTGCTCCTCCTGGTTGTTCCTCTGCAAAATTAAATATTGTCACTTTGTCTGTCATTTGGCTATTGATAAAGAGAATCAAAAGTGAAAACAGTCTTACCATGGTTTGATCCAGCAATAGGCCTATCATCTGCAGGAACAGACTCTAGCTGAGCAGAAGTAGCTTCAGACACCACTGCCTGACTACTTCCTGCTTCAGAGTCACAGGATAAATGATGACTACTACTAGCAATCGTCATCGTAAGTACTATGTCCATGCACACTGGAGGTGCTAGAGAAGATTCGATTTCTGCATGGAATATAAATAAAGATGTTAGTTATCAATCTATTAAAAGAAGATTGTTAATTTCATTTTTATACCTTGGGGATCAACGGCGGGAGTTTCCTCCGGGGCCGCTTCTTCATCTGCTATCTTCTCTGGAGATGCCTGTACTTCAACATCCTTTTTAGGATCTAAAGTGTCACCAGCAACTTCAGAAAGTATTTGCACCTCAACATCCTTTTTAGGATTCAAGGTGTCGTCAACATCTACAGGAGACATATGCTCTTCAGCGTCCCCTTCAGGGTCTTGTGTTTCATCAATATCCTCAGATGAAGAGCTCTCCTCATTTTCACCTTCCTCCAGTGCCTCCCTACTAGCAGTCGCAGCAGTTTGATCAACATAATCCTATGAGCCGAAGTCACAGTCATATAAAGCATCGATCATTTCACGATCCTCCTTCTCGCGGATTGCTCCCGGTGTAAGAGGAAGTTGAGTAATCTCCGTAGCAGGTGAAGGAGATCGTACGGCGTCATGCTCTTCTTCTATAATATTGTCTCTGGGCTCTTCGGCCTCATTTCTCTGGTCCAGCTCTACCCTCTGATCGATCTCCTCTCTCTGTTCTGGACTGGGAGTTCTATGCCCAGACTCAGAAACAGGAGTGGGAGATGACATGGTGATTCCGGCTGCAGCATTCATCACTGTAGAAGATAAAACTTGCCTAGGAGGAGAGATTGTTCTTTTTCTTCTTCGGTGTGCCAGCTTCTTTGTTCTGTGCAGAGGCCTCTCAGGGCTCTCTACATTTATTACCTCAGTCTGTTTTTGAACAGAGGTTGGTGTAGTTGCTTCATCTCGGGTTGTCTCGACCTGCTGTCGAGATTGGGATCTTGTCGTAATCTTCTCTGAAGAATATTCCAGAATTAGTTTCTTCTTCACAATGGGGGCAGGAGGCTCTTTCCTTCTTCTTTTCTTCTCCTTGGCCGGAGATTTAGCAACCTTCAGAGAGACTCTTATAGGTTGATTAACTTCCTCAGGAAAATTGACTTCCCTGGAAGCCTCCAGTGGATCATCCACTGGTTCGTGTTCCTCATCATTGTTAGGAGCCAGTACATCAGTTGCTCCCTTCCTCAGACGGTTTGCCGTCGCAAAAATATCCACAAGGCTAAAGTTTTCGGCAAAAGTGTTGGCAGCTGTATAAAACTGTGAATATGTGTATAGCATTCTTGGACCAGCATTATTCCTGTGTGGCATCGAGAACACTGCCCGTGTGTCTCGAGCATTGTAGTAAGCCCACGCTCTGGCTCCGTCGATCAAGTATCATGTTCCTCGTAAGCAAGTTATTGCATTCCCCACGTGGAACTGGTCATATCCAAATTGTCAAGCGAAGCGACTCGGCAAATATGGCTCCAGAAAGCATTCTTCCTCAAATCTATATACTAGATGTGAAGGTCTGATTGCCTTCAACCATTCAAAAGTTATTCGACCTATAGGCTGCCTCCTAAGGTCAACCATGTTTGGTGCCATGAATTCATAACCCATTGGAGGGGGAGTACAAAGAAAATTCCATCCTCTGCCTAGATTTAAAGTGTGTCTGCAATCTTTCAGGCTAGTGTATAGCCATCGGCTCTGTGAGAACCGGCGCAGAAAACTGCCATCCACTGCCCCCATGGCAGGATTCATCAGAGATGGATGGTGCAGGAGTAGCCATCCGAATAAGTAAGTGTAAGGTAATTCCAGTCTGGGGAAATTACCTTTATCACACTTACCCATAAGCATGGAATCTACATACAGACGAAGACCCGCATTTATTCTGCAAGTCATCGATGATAGTAGATCCATCCGGTAGCCGAAGACTAACCGGACAGCAGCAAAAAGGACACCGCGGTGGAAGCGGTCTACAGCACTTGTCCCAGGCATGACGAAGCGGCGGAGCCAGTACGTCAAAAATCCTGCTAATTGGGCTTCTTTGGACATGGGCCTGTAGCCCATTCTTACATGGCTCTCAACAGAATCTCTAACTTTAAGAGGCGGATATTGATGTTCATCCTCTACTAAAATATCCAGTCTCTTATTCTCCTCCATCAGCTTTATCACTTCACTATGAGTGAGAGGTTGGAAGAAGTCTGGGTTGCAGGAGTCATGATCTTTTGTCTTTTTCTCAATAATATGGTTGAGAAAAAGATAAGTCAGCCATTTCAAAGAATAGCATGTACCAGACGAGCCACTCTTGTAGTAGAAAGTGCATACGTTGTAATGGCATAACAACTCGTCAAAGACTTCTACCATCTTCGAATTCTCTCGACGCAGTCTCTCTAACTCGTCGTTGGTGGGGACATACTCCTCGTAAGGAAAGTCTGCCATTGGTAAGTACGAGATATACTTCATCTCGTGGAGAGCCAACCCCATCTCTCCGCAGGGTGTCATGAACGTCCCTGTCCTGTAGTTGTACCTCTCTGCCAGTGCCAAAAATAGATGAGGGTTTGGGTAGAAGCCATATACAGTAGCATGTACCGCTTCATACAGTTCAATCTCTCTGAGTTTATCTCCAAACTGAACTAGTATCCAATTTACTATACTGCTCTACCTTTTGATGTCTGGGTTTACCAGACCTGTCAACCGGATGTCTTGATCCGGGTAACTGCCTTCAACTTTTGCGTACTCATTCGCAAAGATTGGGATCCTCACAGGCATTAATAGAGAAGAATTCTTCGGAAGGATGCACCCTGGTTTCAATCCTCTAAGTAAAGTACGGTGTCGTTCGGAAGAACTGTAGAACATGTCCCGGTTATTCGGACCTTTCTTAACACAGATCCTTCCGGTCCGTGCCTGTTGCAAAGGAGTGATGTCCCATTCCATTCTTCTTGGATGGCTCGCATGAACATACCTTGCCAGAGGAAGACATCTTGCTAAGTCTGGTAACTTGATCAATTTCTCCTTCCATTGAAAAGTTCTCGATTCAACTCTAGGTCGTGGTTGAGAACTTTTATCAATTGCTTCACCAAACAGGAACATAGGTTTTCTGTGGGTGACAGCATCAACAGTCTGTAAAGGCTGTCCATTCATCAGGCATAGCAATATATCATTATCTTGTGCTATAAAAATGGCCTGACGAGATGATGGAAGTGCATACTGGGAAAATAGTACATGAGATAGATCTTCTTTGAAATCTGGCTCAGATAAAGTTCCCACAAAAGTTTCATATTCGGGATCTTCTCTGGTATTCACTGCATCAAAACAGAGAAAGCAGAATTTAGTACAAGTCAAAGTCAGAAAATTCTGTCATCAGATTGCGCAGCCATCAGACTGCGCAACCATTAGATTACGCAACCGTCAGATTGCGCAACCATCAGATTGCGCAACCATCAGATTGTACAACCGTCAGATTGCGCAACCATCAGATTGTGCTGATAAAGCTTGCGCAAATCAGCCGATTGCGCTGACTTTTGCCAGCACAATTCAACCGATTGTGCAAGAAGATATTCTTCATAAAAATAAAGAATAACTAGTTCGTGCAACCAAAACCCTAAAGAGGGTGGCGCAGTATGATCACATCTCTAAAAAGAGATAGATTTTGAAGATCAGTGAAGTCGAAGAACCCTAAAGAGAGTTTTTTTCGATTGAGTCATCTACCTAGCAAAGCGGGATGCGCAGTCTCATGTCGAGAAGGATGGGGCACAACCCTAGCCGAAGACTCGGCGGGGGCCTTGCCCTTGGCAGCGACGGAGGATCGCTTGGTGGCCATGGAGATCGATGAGGAGAATCGGGAAAGCTCAAGAAGTTTCTCTTTTGGAATTCGAAAGCAAGTAAACAATAACAGTGAGAGAATGAGGAACTATTTATAGTTTTTCAAAGGGGGACTGCCGCCTCAGATTGTGCTAAAAAAGTGGGGCTGAATCATCCAATTGCGCAGACAGTTCATGCGCAACTTGATTTAAAATTCAAAATTCAAAGTATTTCGAAACTTTGAATAAATTCAACTTTCGAAAACTTTGAAAGGGGTCTTGTAGGTCCTAAAAATCAAGTTGCACCCATCAACAAAATCATGAAAATCAAGAAATACAACGTTCAAATGAACTGCACAGACATCAGATTGCGTATCATTCAGATTGTGCACACCAGACTGCGCACACTTTCAACTGCGCATGCTGACGTGGCAATGTCATCATTATCTGACAAAATCAAATCTTTCTGACAGCTGACAGCACAAAGAATGAGGAGACTGTTCGTTTATTGCGCCGCACAACGCTCGAGGGTAGTTGGACAGCGTACATGCAGCGCAATCCAGTGCCTGCACAATCCGGCCCCGCGCAATCCATCTCAGCGCAATCCGAAGTCAGCACAATTTATGTGGCATACTTCATCATGACAACTGACAAAAGTATACGTGGCATTCATGGCATCAATTGCTAGTTATGTGGCAACCGTCTTCACACGATCATGCGCATTTCAATCAAATGATGCCATGTGTCCAAGACAGTTGGCCCACGACCAGACAACTGCCTGCGCAGTCTGATGCTGCGCAATTCAACTTGCGCCATCCAGAATAACTAAAAGTTAGTTATTTTCAGAACTCTATAAATAGAGTTTCAAGTCTTCATTCAAGGGGATCAGACATAAAGTTCAGAAATATCAGAGAGTTCAGGAGTTCTTGCCCAAGTGCTGCTGCATTCTTCCGAGGCTTTTGCCTTCAAGTCAACTTCCGAGGCTACCGTCTTCAAAGTTCACATCGTCCAAGAGATAAAGCAATCGTCTTCTAGATTGGATTCCTACAGTTGTACTTTCCCAGAATTCTTGTAATCTTTACAAAGTTTGTATCAATAAAGTTTCATACTTTTGTTTTTGCAAACAGTTACTATTTGTGCAAGTTCCCAAGCCGGCCACATATTGTAGCTAGTACTCACACACCTAGATAGATGATTCTTGATTCTTGTACATGCCATGATCAGTTTACTTGCCATGTTCTAGCTCTAGATTTACAGCTTATCTTGCCATGATACTCACATGTACATTCCATAATTTTCTTGTATATACTCTCTATTTACAGTCTTATAGCTTTTATTATATCTTGTGAACTGTTGTTAGTAGATTGTACTCGTTCCATCCTGACTGGATATGTTGACAAAATATTACAGATGCTGATGAGGGGGATTACAGTACCTACTACGGTCCGGATGATGTAGTGGGCTTAGACTTGGAGACCTTGGTCCAGCAGGGCTTAGCTCCGCCTGACGAGACTTTACCTATTGCTTAGTTAGAGTAGGTCTTTTGTACTGGACCTTGTCTCCAGCTACTTTTGAGACTGTTATTATTATGGATTATATTAGAGACTTGGACTTGTTTATTCTTTGTGTTGGACTTGACAGGTTATATTTTATCGTCTTGTTGTCTTTATCTTTCAGGCTTTATTTTATCATCTTAGAATTGTGATTGAGCACTCATATATATTCATTGCTTGTCCTCCGTTCGGAGTTGACCATATTCTCGACAGGTTTTTGATATATATATAAACTGTTGTTAGAGTAGAAAACCTACAGCGTTCCACGCCGTTTTTACGGTGAGGGCTGGGCGTTGTCACGTACACGTGCCCTTATAGCGGGTGCGGGTCGTGACACCGGACCCGGCCCCGGTCCCGACGATCCCCCCTACCCGCTCCCGCTCGTGTGCACCCCCACGCGCCCCTACGCTCTGCCCTGCACCCGCTTGCACCCTGTGTCCGCTCGCGCGCGCCCGCCCGCTGCAACCCACAACCGAAGAGAGAGAGAGAGAGAGAGGGTTGGAGGGAGAAGAGAATGGACAATTTGGTCTAATTTTTTTCAGGGTATCAAGTTGGTATCTATAAAAGTTGAGGGTATCAAATTGAAAAACAGTAATAGTTGAGGGTATCAAGTTGCAATTTAGCCATATATTAATTATAATTTACAACATATGATGAAACGACTCAAATATGTAGAGCAATATATATGGCTGCCTCAAATTGAGCATTCTTGAAATTTTCAACAGAAAATAAAAGAGTTCAAATAGAACGATATGTAGAGTAAGTCAGCTGAACGTTCGTAGAATTTTCAGCAGAAGATGAAAGGGCTCAAATAAAGCAATTGATTTAATTTTCGAATATTCGGATAACAACTAAAATTTTAATATTTTGGTTTTCGGATTTCGAATATTTGAATATTAGTATTCAAATTTTTTTAGCTGATCGAATATTATCCGATATCCACTAAACTATACGGATACGAATTCGAAGTATCAAAAGAGATAACCGTCCGGATTTAGATGTTACAAAAAAATTGAATACGGATATGGATATTATCCTATCCGTATCGACAAGCATCCGTTGACATCTCTAACCTGAAGCTCCACTCATTTAGATGGGGGCCATGGGGCATGTGTGTGTATATATATATATATATATATATATATATATATATATATATATATATATATATATATATATCAACATAGAATACCTTAAGGTCCAGTAGGCCATTGTGCTAGACCACACTAAACAATATTTTTATTTTTTTTAACCAGCACGTGCGGACTCAGTTAAATCGTATGTCTTTCCGCACACGACACTAAACAATATTCATATATTAACAACTTTGTTGGATCAAAATACTAGTCTAAGTTATGCAATCCTTGTCCTTAATATTTATACCACAATCAAGTTTTAGACAACTTCACTTTCTCCTAGTAGTTCCCAGGTATTATCACCTCTTTTATGATAATAAAGGAACTCCGATAATCTTATATAAGTGGGTTTATACGTTGTTTCCATATTCATCATGGACTGCTTCACCATGACCATTTTGTGAGAACATGAAAGAGGATTCTGAACGCATCCAGTTTATGTCATGTATTGCTTACTGTAAGAACATGAAAAGTAGTCCCTAAATTCTCTATAATTCCAGGGTTGGGATCTGAATATCTGATGTTACTATTTTGGTGTCCTCGGTCATATCCCCTCCCACAAATAGAGGTGATCCTCCAATTTTATAAAAAAAATAGCACTCAAAATTGGTGGAATCCACCTCTACTTGTGAGAGAGGAAATGGTCGGGGACACCAAAATGGAAACAATATATCCCATCCCATAATTCTATGGTGAAGTTGCAGTACCACTCCAATTTTGGATCTAAACTTTATAATTGGACAAGTCATAATTTAAACTCTAAGTCGGTATGAAATCTATGGTCTAAACTTCAATTAGCCCAATACTCTATTAATTATTTTAAAAACTTAACTATGTATTTAGTTATCTAATATATTTTATTTATAACTAAATAATTCAAACTCAAGTGGTTAAGGTGGAAGACAAATTTTTTGATGGCTTGAATTCAATTCCTAAGAATGATAACTTTTTATAATAAATTTATGTTTATTTATTTTTAACATTTTTTTGTACGTTTACATACTAGTATCACATAATGATGAGATAGAAAAACCTAGCGGTAAATATAAAAAAATAACATTTTTTTCATTACTAAAACAAAACATTGTGACATATTTAGTTGAAAGGAGAAATATTTTATGGTGGAGAATCCTTCCATCCTCTTACCTTTTAAACAATTAACAAGAGTTATCTATGAAAAAAAAATACTCCTTTTCATCCACCAAAAATTATGTAATATTTACCATTCCACTCAACAGTTGCAATATGTTGACCTAAAATTATAATTTTTTTATTATAACGAGGTAAGATCAATTAAATTAATAATAAAAATAATTTTAGACTGACATATGACAATTCTCAAGTGGAATAGTGAACATAATACAAGTTTTGGTGGTTGAAAAAAAAAGCTAATTATAAGGACACATCAAAACTTTATCAGGGCTATCCTATTTTAACTTCACTTTATTTACAAGTTTGCCACTGAGATTTTTACTCAGGGCTATCCCATTCTAACGGATAAAAGACAACTCTTTTAATTTTTTCTCTCTCTCATCTCCTTCTTTACAAGAACAAGAAGAACAAGAAGAAAGAAGAAAGAACAAGAAGGGCAAAAACAAGAAGAATGAAAACAAAAAAATCTCTTTCTCCAAACCCTAGTTTATTTTTTTTGCTCTCGTCTAATTTCTCATATATTTTTCTCTAAATCCTAGTTTATGGATGAAATCCTAGTTGTAGAAGAAATTGGGTTACCAAATCTATCAAATTTAGTAATCTATTAATCAATTAATCAATTTTTTTATTAATAGAAGAAATTATGGATGAAACCCTAATTCTAGAAGAAATCGATTTGTTGGGCAAGTTTATATGAGGACTGCCACAATTTCTGGCAGTCCTAGAAGTATTGGGGACTGCCAGGAATTGTGGTAGTCCTGAAAGGGACTGGCTGTACAACAGGACTGCCAAAATTTTTGTCAGTCCTAGAAGTATTGAGGACTGCCAAAAATTGTGGCAGTCCTCAAAGGGACTTATTATACAACATGACTGTCACAATTTCTGGCAGTCCTAGAAGTATTGAGGACTACCAGAAATTATGGCAGTCCTGAAAGGACCTTGCTATACAACATGAGTGTCATAATTTTTGGCAGTCCAATTTCTGTCAGTCCTAAAAGTATTGAGGACTGCCAGAAATTGTAGCTAGGGGTAAGCGTCGGTATAATCGGTCGGTATTTGGTTGGATTTTTGGGTATTTTTTAAAATCGGTATTTAAAAAATCAATACCAATATCGTACCATTTAGAATCGATTTTTTCAGTTTCGGTTAAATCGGTATTGTCACGTCCCAGAACCAGAATACTGGAGAGCGGGAGAATGACTCAGCCAGCTACGTATTACGGGTACATGAATACCGTATAATACGATCAATGCTGTCTAGAAAGACAAGGGGGTGCATACTACATGAAAGTCTCGCTATGGTCACTTCACATCTATTGTCTCAATCATTCAAACAAGAAACAGTAATAGAGAACATGTAAGATAAAGCAGTAAGGCGTCCCGAACGCTTAGTCAAAATGTTCTTGATTTTTGGCTTTATAAAACATAGCCAGATGATGTAGCAAGTATACACAATTGTTATCAGCTGCAGTCTGACTTAGTTATAATTATGTAAAAGTAAGTACAAGACAATCCGACTAACATGTCGGTACCAAACGGCAAAGTATAAAGTAAGTAACAAAACGAGCGGAGAAGTAAGGAACCCACTCGAGTCCTCCTACGATCATATTCCTCTAGTATTGACCATCTTGGAGGTAGAAGTAAGCTGGATCCTCGGGGACCGGCTCTAAATCTGGCCATACAAAACCAGAGAGGTTAGACCTCTAATAGCAAGTACCGCAAGGGAGCACAATATGAGGAATGAAGCCAGTAATAAGAGAATATGATAATAGATCTCTGCTATCTACTAGGATTCACATAACATCACGACACTTCGAACCAACCTCCCAACCAAACAAAGACAGAAGTTGGCCCGTCATGTCCCGATATTCTGATCATCTCAGTTAGGTAACAGAGTAGATACAGTACACAAACAAATCAATTTAAAACGGCCATTCACTACTACGGCTTGCTATGGTGAGGTCCAAGTTATCCTGGAATTATGCAATGAGGATTCATCAGTTCTTACTATGTGCAAGCAAGGCTAGTCTATACAGTCAATCAATTGCGCCAATCATGAATTAGACGAGTCCCAGCGGGACACCCGTCATTAATATACAATATACAATAAATAATATAAGCAGATACCGCTCCCTGCCCGTGTGGCAAATTTGCAGTATCTGTGGGAACCAGCCGGCCTGTCGGATACTTAATAGTCCCAAAGAGGGCTGTCATGTAAGAACTCGGGAATCCATTCTCTCCATGCAATTATTATTTTATTTAACTTAATAGTCTCTACGTTGAGTGAATTCCCATGTCGTGGATCATGGTCATTCAAATGAGTACTTCCGTACGGGGTACGATATGCACAACTCTACAACGATACCCGTGCGGTTAGGTTGTAGGTCTTACATAGTGTAATGCAACAATCAAAACTAACCAAGAAATAATCATGCCTTGACCATAAAGTACACATGCTGCTTAGTAGGAAAAATAAATAAATAAACTGAAGCCTGTATGTGCCTGTATGCCAATATTCGGGATTAGCCAGTCGATTGCAATAGTTCATAGTTCATATGAACGTGTCTCATTCATTCAATTCAATAAGACGACTAGCCAGTCTCTTAGTTCCAACTAGGAACGCATGATCAATTATCAATCAAGATAGCAATCAATGTTAATTAATGCCAGTTGAAATAAGAAAAACAATTAAAGGCAATAGGGGCAACAATAGAGGGATGCCTATCTATGCAGTCGGGTCAGTCAGGATCCTTCTTATGTGGCCATGAACTAAGTGCCATAAAATCTCATGCGGCTGGGAAAATCGGGCCTATACGGCTAGGATGAAACAAGTCCCATGCGGCTCAATGCCTTGCGGTCAGGAGTGGAGTCCTATGCGGCTGGGGTTCAACCGCAGTCATGCGGCTAAAAATAAATCCCTATAGGGCTCGGGTGAAAAGGCTCATACGGATGAAAGTTTAGAACTTCATGCGGCTGTGGCAATTAAAAGTCCATGCGGCTAGCAAATCATATGCGGCCGAAATAACGAAGCTCATGCGGCTCAAATGATGGAAGCTCATGCGGCTGGGATGCCTGCGCCTATGCGGCTCAGATGAGCTAAGTCCATACGGTTGGCAATTCTCATGCGGCCGAAATGACGAAGCTCATGCGGCCGCGGCCAATATAATCAACATATCCTTATGCGGCTAGCAAGTCTATGCGGCCAGACTAACAAGTCATGCGGCAAGATGGGACTCGGGTCCTTATGCGGCCGGGAACGTCAAGCGCTCATGCGGTCAGGAAGCTGCCATGCGGCTGGGAAAATCATATGCGGCCAGGAAGACTCGTTGCATGAAAAACTCATGCGATCAAGCACTGTTCTTCTTCTCCACTTTTCTGAGAAGAAGAACCATGGGAAGCCATTACTTCCAAGCTCTCCAAATCCTTCATTCCAAGCCCAAATCTGGACTTCCATAGGTCAAAATGGGGTAGAACGAAATCCTCTACAACATGAAACCATCAAAATTTGAAAAATAATAAAGTTACTAGATCAAAACCTAAAAATTCAAAAATACATTAACTTAGATCTACATGAAATGAGCCATGAAAATTGAAAATGCTTAGTACTAAAGTATCTAAGAATCTTGAGAGGAAGACAATGGAACAACAAAAATGGAGATCCATCAAGATGCAAGTTGGCACTTGCCTAAGCGGCTGGGTAGGTGGGGGAGAGTTTATGAGAAAGAAGAAGAGTAATGGTGAAGTAATGAAGAGAAAGAATGGGGATGGGGCTTTAAATGAAGGGGTGGTGGTAGGTGGGAGTTTGTTTCGATTCATGATGAACCAACATAATTGAACCAATCCAAGCCGAACCCAAAGCAAAGCTAAAACAGAGTATAAAAGCAGAAAGTAAAATACAGAAAGTAAAATACAGAAAATAAAATTACAGGAAATTAATTAACATAAAATTAAAGGAATTTAAATACAGAACAATACATGATAAATATTAAATAAATATATTAAAGCAGTACATGTATAAAAATACATATTCTGGGAACGAAAAGTGACATATCTACCCTCCTTAGAAAAATTTCGTCCTCGAAATTTCAAATCCAAGCAGGATAGAAACATCAAAGCTAAACTAATCTAAGTATAAGTAAATTGAGTAAGAAATCATTCTATAATGTCAATAACAAGTAACATCTCTATTTTTAACAATCCACGACTTCAAGTAATTCTACTCATAAGATGACAAGCATAAGGAGTTAAGACAATCAAGGTATACATAAAGAAATATACCTTGTGAGTCAAACAGGTACGGATACCGTGATCGGATATCATCCTCACGTTTCCACATTGACTCACCTAAAGAGTGATGACCCCAAGCAATCCGGACAAGGCTAATTGTTCGGTTCTTGAGTATCTTCTCTCTTCGGTCCAAAATGGACACAGGCTGTTCCTCGTAAGACAGGTTGGTACCAACAACCATCTCAGAATGATCAAGGATATAGCTTGGGTCCGATACATACCTTCGCAACTGAGATACATAAAACACGTCATGCACCTCTCGTAACGAAGTTAGAAGAGATAAACGATAAGCAACATTACCTATCCTATCAAGGATAGCAAATAGGCCCACGTATCGCGGACTCAATTTCCTGCGAACGCCAAATCTAATGATCCCACGGGTAGGTGAGATCCGCAAGAACACGTGGTCCCCAACAGAAAACTCTAGCGGCCTACGATGCTGGTCTGCCCAATGACGATGCCGATCCTGCACAACTCGAAGTCGCTCTCTAATTCTCTTAACCACTTCAACTGTCTGGATAATCATTTCTGGGCCTAGCATCTTCCTCTCCCCGATATCATCCCATGCTAGTGGCGACCTACATTTCTTACCATATAGTGCTTCAAATGGCGCCATCTGGATACTGGCTTGATAACTGTTGTTATATGAAAACTCGACTAAGTGTAGGTGACTTTTCCAAGATCCTCCAAAATCTAGGGTACAAGCTCGTAACATATCTTCTAAAGTCTGAATTGTTCTTTCTGATTGTCCGTCCGTCTGTGGGTGGTAAGCCGTGCTAAATCTTAACTTGGTGCCCAGACTGTGATGTAAGCTCTTCCAGAAATGTGATGTAAAGCGGGTATCTCTATCTGACACAATACTGACAGGGACTCCATGCTGCCTGACTATCTGCTGCATATACAACTCTGCCAACTTTTCTGTAGATTGTCCTACTCTGAAAGGAAGAAAGTGTGCCACCTTTGTAAGCCGATCTACTATCACCCAAATAGCATCTTTACCACTTGGTGATCTCGGTAAACCGGTCACAAAGTCCATTGTGATATGTTTCCACTTCCATTCCGGGATAGGAAGCGGTTGCAATAATCCAGCTGGCCTTTGCTGTTTTGCCTTCACTTGCTGACATACCAAGCAACGAAAAACAAATCTAGCTATCTCCCTCTTCATCCCGTTCCACCAGAAGTGCTGTTTAATATCTTGGTACATCTTGGTCCCTTCAGGGTGTATAGAATACTGAGAACTGTAAGCTTCTTCCATAACCTCTTGTCTGATATCTCCACTAGGCACACATAGACGCGATCCAAACCTAAGTGTACCATCTTCATGAATTCTCATCTCCTTCCTGAGTCCTGACTCACATTCTGCCCTAAGCTTCTGAATCCTTGGGTCCTGTGCCTGAGCTGCCTTGATCCTATCTACCAAGTCAGATTGAACTTGTAGACTTATTAGAACCCCTACATCACTAGAAAGTATAACCTCGATGCCCATCTCCTGAAGGTCTTCTAAGATATGTTTCTGTGTTGTCAACATAAATGCGCCGCCTCTCCTGCTAAGTGCATCTGCTACCACGTTAGCCTTGCCTGGATGATACTGAAGCTCCATGTCGTAATCCTTGATCAACTCCAACCATCTTCTCTGCCTCATGTTCAGTTCCTTCTGAGTAAAGATGTACTTCAGACTTTTGTAGTCTGTGTACATGTCCACTCGATCACCATATAAGTAATGCCTCCATAGCTTCAAAGCAAATACTACTGCTGCCAACTCCAAGTCATGAGTTGGGTAATTCTTCTCTTGGTCTCGAAGTTGCCTAGATGCATACGCTATTACCTTCCCATGCTGCATGAGGACGCACCCAAGTCCTTTACCTGACGTATCACAATATACAGTAAAATCTTCGGTCCAACTGGTAATGTAAGAATAGGCGCTGATATCAACTTTTGCTTCAGATTCTCAAATGATGCCTGACATTCTGCCGACCAGACGAATGGTATATCCTTCCGTGTCAAGCGGATCATGGGTGCTGAAAGCCTTGCAAAGTCTGCTACGAATCTCCTGTAATATCCTGCCAATCCCAAGAAACTTTGCACATCTGCTACGGTCTTGGGTACTGGCCAACTCTCTATTGCTTCTACCTTCTTGGGATCCACTGCTACTCCAGTGCCTGATATGATATGACCCAAGAATGAAATGTGATCCATCCAGAACTCACACTTACTAAGCTTGGCATACATTTGGTTCTCTCTCAGAACCTGTAACACTTTCCTGAGGTGGTCTTCATGCTCCTCTTCACTGGCAGAGTATACAAGAATGTCGTCAAGAAACACAACGACAAACTGATCTAAGTATGGCATAAAAATACGGTTCATCAAATCCATAAATATTGTTGGAGCATTGGTCAAACCAAACGGCATTACCAAGACTTCATAATGACCATACTTCGACCTGAATGCTGTCTTGTGAATATCCTCCTTCCGAACCCTCACTTGATGATACCCTGAACGAAGATCTATTTTGGAGAAAACTCTAGCTCTGCTCAACTGATCAAACAAGTCGTCAATCCTGGGTAGTGGGTACTTGTTCTTTACTGTTGCCGCGTTAAGCTTCCTGTAATTGATGCACAATCTGGATGACCCATCATTCTTCCCCACAAGTACCACTGGTGCTGCCCATGGTGATATGCTAGCTTGGATGAACTTCTTCTCCTTCAGTTCCTCTATGTGCTGATATACCTTGGTCTGCTCTGAATCCGCCATTCTGTAAACTCGATCTGATATCGATTTAGTTCCAGGTGCTAATTCTATACTGAACTCAATATCTCTAACCGGTGGTAGACCTGGAAGTTCTTCGGAAAATACGTCTAGAAACTCTTCAACTACCTTCGGAACTTGAACTTCTTCCATTGCCGTTACTACTCCCTGCTCTTGTTGAGTTGCCTCTGATCTGACTACGGTGAACCTCTTCATGCCTGGAATGTCAAAAGATACACTCCCTCTACGACAATCTATTGTTGCATGACTATCTTTCAGCCAGTCCATGCCTAAGATAACGTCGAAATTTCCAACGAGAAATTCTATCAACCGGGCGGGTAGGGAATGCCCGCAAACTACAACGCTACATGCTAGAATAACTCTACTAACTCCTACGAGCCCATTACCAGTGAGTATATTCAACCTCCCTGGCAATGCCTCGAATCCCATTCCTAGCCGTATTGCAAATTGTGCAGATATAAATGAGTGTGATGCTCCTGAATCAAACAACGCTACTGCGGGATATGAGGCGACGAGAATGTTACCTGCTATAACATCTTTCGATGCCAATGCCTCTTCCATGGACAGAGTGAATGCCTGCCCTCTACCTCCTTGTTGGTTCCCATGCTGCGGCCTAGCCTGGTGCTACTGCTAGCCCCTGCCTTGATGATGCTGGGGTGGTCTATGCTGTTGTTATTGAATCGGCGGTCCCTGCTGCCGAAACATCTGAGCTAGTGACATGAACGGGCGCTGTGCCAACGGTCTCACTGCCACCGCTGGTCCTCGATACTGTCCTGCCCCTGGTGCTGGCAAAGCAGGAAATTGTTGTACGGGTCCTCCTGACCTCGAATTTATGGGACAGGTGGTAACCCGATGATCTGGATTTCCACATATCAAACACAGTCCGTTCAATGTCCGACACACATCCCTAGTGCGCCCTACCTTCCCACAATAAGTGCAGCCCGATGGAGGTTGCTGGTTCTTCCTCTGCTGCTTTGGTGGTGCTGGCCCTCGCATTACCACATCGTGAATGCGAATGCCAAGGGACGGTGTGGTTGTTCAGGGCGCTACTCCCCCTCCTCCTTCAATCTGACTGTGGGATCTCTTCTGACCTCCAGTCCTTGCCGTGATCCTCTGAATGGTGATCTCGTGCCTTCGGGTTGTCGTCAATACTTCGTCAAAAGTCTGATAATTGTGCTCCTCTATCAATTGTAAGAGCTCAAGATGAAACCCTTGCTGAAATCTCATAGCCCTCTGGCTCTCCGTTGCTACCATCTCTGGGACGAACCTACTCAATCTGCAGAACTCCGCTGCATAAGCATCTACTGTCTTGCCGGCCTGCTTGAGATTGATAAACTTCTGTTGTAGTTCAAACTGTGCCACAACTCCATAGTACTTGGTCTTGAACCTTGCAGTAAAATCGTCCCAAACAACAAGACGTCTGATGCCCACTTCCTCTGATTCCCACCAATCACGTGCGAGATCCTGAAGTAACAACTTCACCTGATCCACACGTTCTTCTGCCGGTACCTTAGCTGCCGTCAGAATAGCCTCAATATCCTTAAGCCATGCATCTGCTGAGATGGCATCCTCCGTGCCCTCGAAACGGCAGGGGTTGAACTTGCAAAATCTGGTTTAAGTACACTAAAATTCATTTCAAAATTATATGAAAACACAAAAATATAAGCTCAAAAGACCAAAACTCAATTCTTAGCATTCTTAACATAACTTCAAGTCCACCAAAATTCATTCTAAGTTCTAACAAACTAATTTCGAACTAAAACAAAGATAAAAATGAAAAAGAGTAATATAAAACTAACCACGAACAACATTCTAAGGAATATATATATATATATATATATATATATATATATATATATATATATATATATATATATATATATATATAATCGGTTCGGTATGGTATTACATTCAAACCGTTACCACTACCATTATACCATATTTTAATCGGTTCAGTAATTCGGTATTGGTACATAATTTCGGTTCGGTTTTTTGGGATATTTTTAATCGGTATTCGATCGGTTTTTTCGGTAGCAGTCGGTATTTGCTCACCCCTAATTGTAGCAGTCCTCAAAGGAACTTGATGTACAACAGGACTGTCATAATTTTTGGTAGTCCTAGAAGTATTGAGGACTGCCAGAAATTGTGGCAGTCCTGAAAGGACCTTGCTATACAATAGGACTGCCACAATTTCTAGCAGTCCTAGAAGTATTGAGGGCTGTCAGAAATTGTGGCAGTCATGAAAGGGACTTGTCGTACAGCAAGTACATTTTAGGACTGCCACAATTCGTTGCAGTACTAAAATCGAAATGGCCGAATGAAAAACATATGTTAGGATTTATTTCCATCTTGATAATATAATAAAATATACATTTTCGGGTTTATTTGCATGCATTTTTTTGTGAGAAAGAATGAAATAAACATCTAAAAACATGTCACGATCCGCTCCCGAATAATCGGACACGAGTCGGACACGCCCAGCCTTCGTCGTTAGACACGACGAAGTAAGCTGTACCAACCTAGGGAAACTACAAGGCCATATGAAGATATACAAATCACAGCATCTCTATAAACGATCCCATAATCCAAAGTATAATTCTATGATTATTACATTCATCCAGAAAGCAAGATAAAGTCTGAAATCTCTAATACAATGTAAGTAACTACTAGAAAAGGAAAGATAACTAGGCCTCATCGGCCTCTAGGTCTAGTGCAGCTCCAGCTGGCTCTAGCACGTCAGCAGGCTCACGGCCATAGTACGTGTCACACATCGCCTCCATCTCACCTGCAACATATCTAATCAGGAGCGGAGCAAAGTACAATTCTAGGTAATGAACAAGAACATCATGATATGAAATGAGTACAAGGGAACATGGAATGTAAAGTACAGGAAAAGAACATAAAAGTACAGAAAGTACAGGAAATAAAGTACATGAAGTACAAGACATGACATGTGCACAATATTTGAAATACATCTAGCATATGTGACCGACTGGGATGAGTACAGGAATAAGTACAGTAGTACATGAATATCGGTGCGGCTTAGAACCCGCGTGCACGGTGCGAGGCCTAAGCTATCTACATGAATATCAGAACATAGATTTGGTCACATAGCTAGTGTATTTCCCCTCCCCGACTACAAGTAAGTACAAGAACATGAAAGTACAAGAGTACAAGATATCGTGTCACATCGTGTCATCAAGAGAAGTACAAGATATGAAATATAAATGCACAAGACCATAGAATGTACTTGCCTTGCTCCAGAAAATCAAGGGTAATGAGTGGAGCTGGATGTCCTCCTATTAAATAATGATTTTATAAGTTGATTAATAAAGAGTTTAGGTTCCCCTTTAGCTATATTGCAACTCTTCTTCAATTATAAAGTGTTTATAGGTTACACTAAATGGGTAAGTTCTCTATTCAAGATCTAATTAACAATCGATTCTCTACAACTGTCCATAATACCATCATGTACTGTTCACTTAAAAACCATACTATTTGCAAGATGCAAATAAGAATGCTAAATAGTGAATAAAGTCACTCTTGAGTGACAGATTTCCAAGTGATATGCATTACCCTAAGAGACCAAAACAACAATTTCGGAAATAGAGGAAATGCCAACTATCTATACAAAGGCTAACTTCATGAGGCAGATAACAAAACTAATTATTTTAACTAACCTTATATAAGATAAGTGATGGAAAAACATTTAGTTGATACAAGTTAGTTTTCAGTTCAACCTGAAAATAAACCTAAACCTGAAAGCCACATCTTCAAGATTAGGTTATCTCTACAGTGCTTGTATCAATAATTTCTGATACATCAGTCACTTGGCATAACCCCACTGTTCATTCTATACCTAAACTCCATGCACAACAGCTAAGCCATTCCCTTATCTCAGGAAAATATGACAGTAAGAACCCAACCTCTATTTACTCTAAACTAAACTCTCTGAGATCTAATACATTTAAACATCTAAGACTTATACATATATAATAGTTTAAAATATTAATGGGAAGTTTAACTTAAATCATCTTTAACAGGTAGAGTCCCTCCACAGGTTTAACCCTCATATCCCCATACTGAGCCATACTACTAATTCCTAAAGAGTCAAAGCTGCCACAACTTAATTTGTAGTAAAAATGAATTTCCATGTTAGCCAACCCTTATCTCAACATCAATATTGAAAGCTAACACCGTCACAAAGTGTGGAGTTATACTGAGTATAGATAATCCTTTCTACTAAATGGGACAATACAACAAAACTAAAGAAGGATATAAAGATTCAAATCCTGACCTTGCTCAATATCAAAGTTTATTGAAAGGTAACGGGAAATCCCAAACACTTTACTCAAAACTCAGTAATAATATAATTCTAAAACCCAGCAATCTTGATGTTAACTCCCAACTCTCCAAGTTAAACCACAGATATCATACATCTATAACAGCACAGTTAAAGTCAAATCTAACCAGATCAAAGCAAAGGAATCATTCAGAAAATCATACATAATCCAGCTCTTACAGAGCTAAACCAAGCTCTGTTTCCTGACACCAACATATGCAAACTCTAAACTAAATCCTAAATACAACATAATGATTGATACGCAAAAATATTTAGAAATATGAGGCAAAGGAAATGCAACCTAAATAAGAATTATTAGGAACCTCTCCTAAAATTCATTCAATCGAATCACAACCACAAAATAACAAATCAAGACTCTGGCATCACATTCTTGATACGGTTATTATCCGATACTTCACCCAAATGCAAAATATAAGGAAAATCAGTGATTACCTGAGAAATATCCAATCCCGAACCACTCAGTCGATTTGAACCAGGAATTTGACACAACTCCCAACTCTCTAATTGTTGACAAAGACAAATCAAGGATTCAAGGAATGGATCATTCTCAGTACTCAAAATGTAACAAAATGATTTCGATCCAGATCTGAAATTTCAAGATCCACTTACCAATTTAACAATTGTCCAGATCAAAACTTACAAGTTGAGGCCAGTAATTGATCTTGACAACTCTACGAACTATCTGAGAAGAATCGAATCAAGTGTTTCATGCATTCGATCGAAATTTCCAATCGAAAACAAAGAGCAAAGACTAAATCAAAAAGAAAACAGAGTGTCGAGGAAATTTGAATGAACTCACCCGACTGCAATACACTGATGAAGAAAACTGGTCGATCGAAGCGTTTGCCGATCTATACTTCCAAATCTACTTCCTTCATGAACGAAGAACCGATTAAAGAACTGATTAGATCAACATCACAGATTCGACCAATGGAGGAAACTACCAAAGCTCACCAGAGTTCTCGAATGGGCGAAGCGTTGCAGAAAGAGGAAGAAGATCGTCGTCGAGCGTCGTGCAGTCGAAGGATGATTCTATGGACTATGAGCCACTCGTCGAAGTCCTTTGCAGTGTCGGGGTCGTGTCCGCCATGGCCGATCAAGAACAGAGACTAAGGAGCAATTTGAAGAAGAACAGAGTTGAAAGGAATGGGAGAGCTCTCCAATCAATTGATGGTGAAAAGGAAAGAGGAAGGAGAAGGTGTGCTTATAAAGGCTGTTAGAAGCGTGGGAATTAGGCTAACATTTTGGCGGAAAAACCAAATTCTCTTCTCTGACAATTCGGTTAGAGAAGAAAGAAGAAAGTTGTTGGAGAATTCGTTTGAATCTCCAAAACGAAGTGAAAGGGAAGAACTACAGTAACCTATTTGATGAAATAGTTTAAGAGCTGTAGCCAACTTTAAAAGGAAAGCCCAAGTTCTTGATTGGCCCAAAATGAAGGTTTAAAAGAAAAGAAAAAATGAATTTAAGCTTGGGTTGACAGAACCAAGAAGTGGGCGAGAAAAGCCTAACAACAGTCAAGCCCAAAATAAAAGTTAAACAAAATAAATAACCATGCCACATAATAACTATAAATTTAATTAATTTGTATAAAACTACAGTTTTTTAGAAGGTGGGGTTACAAATCTTCCCCCCCCCCAAAAAAAAAAAAAATTCGTCCTCGAAATTTCAAGGAAGAAAACAATCATATTTATTAATCCAAAAAAATCAGAATGATTCTCACCAACATAAAGTATTTATTGAAATGGAAATTCTAAAACACCAAAGTACAATCAAGCAAATAGACTGGGGTAACGCTCATGCATCTCGTCCTCGCGCGCTTATGTGGACTCTCCTAGAGAGTGGTGTCTCCAAATAAATCGGACAAGTGGAATAGTCTGATTCCGCAGTTGCTTCTCCCTCCGATCAAGGATCTCCACTGGCTACTCCTCGTAGGTCAAGCTCGGACCTACCTCTAGCTCTGAGTAGTCCACCACATGGCTCAGATCCAGAATGTAGCGTCGAAGCTGGGACACGTGAAAAATGTCGTGTACTCCCTCCAAGCTTGTCACGACCCGCTCCCGAATAATCGGACACGAGTCGGACACGCCCAGCCTTCGTCGTTAGACACGACGAAGTAAGCTGTACCAAGCTAGGAAAAACTAACCAGATAAACATGAAAGTATAGAATCACAGCATCTAAAAACGTATCCCAGAATGATCACCATAATCCATAAATCCAGATATCATAATGTACCAGAATCAACAGGAATGAAAAATGCTATGAACTCTAAAGTCAATATCTCAAAGTAAAGCTAAACAATCTAAACCTGAAGCCTCAAGCTAAGCCTCATCCTGCTCAGCTAAATCCTGGGCTCTGGCCCATAGAGTAGAACAATGTCCTGCAAGCATACCTGCAACATATCCTATTCAGGAGCGGAGCAAAGTACAGATCTAGGTAATGAAACATGAACATGATATGAACAGGGTACAGGAGTACAGGAAATGAAATACAGGAATGAACATGAAAGTACAGGAAAGTAGTACATAGAATAAGTACAGGAACTATAGTACATGAATGTAAAGTACAGGAACATGTAAAGTACAGGAATGAAACTATAATCCTGAAGTACCAGACATGACAAGTGCACAATATCGAAATACATCTAGTCCATGTGACCGGCTGGGGTGAGTGCATGTACATGAGTACATGAATATGGTACGACTTAGGACCCACGTGCACAGTACGAGGCCTAAGCTAGGCACAGGAATATATAGTAACCGGGATTGGTCACATGGCTAGTGTATTTCCTCACCCGACACTAACAAGTACAAGAGCAAGGGTACAGGAATACAGGAGTACATGAACATCGTGCCATGACGTGTCACAAGAAAGGGTACAGGAATGTAAATACACAAAACCGTAGAAAAGTACTTGCCTTGCTCCAGGAAAGTACAAGTAGGTAAAAGAGCTAGATATCCTCCTGTATGTAATAATGATGTGTACAAGTTGGTTAATATATGAATAAGTTCTACTAACTAAATGCTGTCAACTAACCAATTAGCTATTTCTTCCTTGCTTAACTAAGTATAGTTCATTTTGCAGTTTAAACCAATCTATCTATAACAGAAAATTAACATTAATTTCTATGGCAATTAAACTGGTTAAATATTTGAGTAAAACTTATATTAATAAAATTTCCTAAATACCAAAAACCATAGGTGGTTGAATGTATGTACAGGAAAGATCATCATGAGTATAATATTATTACAACTTAATATATTCTAATACTACCTATTATCTCCCATTTATAAAAGAACTCAACCTCCTGTAGACCTTCCTAAGTCAAGGTTGCAACGAAAACTCTTAATCACAAATTTAAAGGAAAAATTATTTTAATCTAATAGCTATGGCACTCATCCATATACTACAGACTCTTAGCCTGCTAGCAAAGTATTCCAAGTAGCAAAATAAAAAGTAACAATTATAAATCAAGCTACTGTTGTGCACGTGTAGGCATGACAATTTAACACTTGGTTACTTCAAGCCTTTCCTCATCAAGAATAATACCTATACTTGAACAGCCAGTCCTCACAAAGAATATACACAAAATTCCAACAAAACTTAAGTGAAACTATTCTCTCTCCAATCCAGTTCCCTCAGGTCCGGCCTATTGCCAAAAATTAGCCATCAACACACACTCAACTATCCTCCCAAGTTACTGACTTCCTCCCAATATAGCTCTGGATTAGGAGCACAGAAAAATTAAGAGAAAAGTTCATAACTATCAAGAATTGTACACTCCAGGAGTCCCAACTACAACTAAAATTTACCAATAATTTAAGAAGAAGAAAATAAATCACAGGAACTATTTATACAGATAACTTGAGAAGGAAATTGAAAGAATAATTATACAACCAAATCGAAAATCTAAAACAAAATAAAGAAGATCAATCATGCTTCAAATCAGCAAAGTTTCGCACCCATCCTGTATCAACACACACTGCGTGGAGACAACATCACTGGACACACGCACACGAACTGGATCACCCAATGCTAATCTCGAACGGTACAAGGTCTCGGACACGAACCACGCCAAAGGAAGCAGACAAGAAGACACGAATAAATGGTCTAAAGTCTCGGATACGATCCATCAGCAATTAGAAGTAGACACGAATGCTCGATTAAACACGACACATAAAACAACACCAAAACACAAGATTACATTCCTAAAATTTCCAGCGAAAATTCTAAAGAAGTTTGGAATAGAAAATACCTGATGATTGCTGTTGATAGCTACGAACACAACAACCTAACACAAGTCCTTCCCGAGAATGGCCTGTATTAAGAACAGTACGAAGAATTGCAAGAACAATTTAGCTATTCTTCCAGGAAAATGAAAGGATCACACACTCAACAAGGATCAATCAAAACCTACTTGATTCGATCTCGATTCTCCTCACAGATTCTTAATTCGAAATCAGGTCAGCAAGAGCTAAAGGAAAATATAGATCGGAAAATTATTCGGTCAGCTAAACAATTCATTCAGAGAAATCGATCCATATTCTGGATCTAGAAGGAAATCAAAGATCAACTCACCAAGAACTAGGTCAAGTGCTCCAACAGGTCGATGCTCCTGTTTGCTTGAGAACTGGATCGATCAGTTCGGATCTGGAAGAATTTCATCAATCAAAGTTTTGAAGGACCAAGAATTTGCTAGGGAAAGAGGTTGATTCACCTACGATTTGCCGCGAGGTGAACGATCAGTTCACCGGAATCAGTGAGTCGTCGAGATCCCGCTGCTGAGTCGAAGTGAAGAGGTGCCGCCTCTAGTTCACCGGAAAAGAACCTCGTCGAGAAGCGCTCGTGTCGACGGCCTTGACGAAGCGTCGTCGCTGAGACTGCTGCGGTAGAGCCGTGCCTTCACTCTCCGCCGAGGAGCTCGGTCACCGTCATCATCAGAGCCATCGCCGGAGTCGTCGGTCGCCGCCGAAGAAGATCGGTTAGGGTTAGGGTCGCCGAGATTTGGGGAAGAATCTCGAGAGCTCCGGAATTAATCAGTAGAGAATACTCTCTCTCTCTCCCCACTATTCGGTTGTTTAAATAAAAGGAAATGTGCAATTTTGCACAAATCCCCTTCCTCCAAAACTATTTGCAAAGAACCCCCCCGCTTAAGAATTTATTCAATAAAGCCCTCTGCCTTTTCAGTATTATAAAACAGTTAAAAAAATCACATGGTGGCCCAAAGTTGTTATAACAACTTTTCAAATTTGAATTTTAGCTCCAAAATTTATTCTCTCCAAAATAGATCATCCAAATTTATAAATGAAAACTAATTAATTATTTTAAAACTTAATAATAACAATTTAGTTATTTGAAATCAAATTTATTTTCCTTAAAAACCGGGAAGTGGAGTTACAAAGCTAGCAGGAAGTGCAAGTCGATACGCCACCTCGCCAATCCGCGTCGTCATATCGAAAGGCCCGATGTATTTGGGACCGAGCTTCCCGCCTCTACAAAATCGAATGATACCTCTGGTCGGCGAGATCTTCAGGAACACTCTATCTCCAACTGCAAACTCCAGTGGTCATCTGCTGCTGTCCACCCAGTGCTTCTGCCGATCCTGTGCAACTCTGAGACGCTCTCTGATCAGTCTGACTTTCTCGGCTGAATCTACCACCATCTCTGGCCCAAACAAAGTCATCTCGCCGACGTCGTCCCAAGATAAAGGTGTGCGACATCTCCGTCCATACAGTGCCTCGAACGGTGTCATTTCAATGCTAGCCTGATAACTTTTGTTATAGGCAAACTCCACAAGATGCAAGTGATTCTCCCACGAACCGCCGAAGTCGAGTGCGCAAACCCGCAACAGGTCTTCCAATGTCTGAATGGTCCTCTCGAACTGCCCGTGTGTCTGTGGATGATAGGCGATGCTGAACTTCAACTGCGAACCCAAGCTCAGATGTAGACTCCTCTAGAAGTGTGATGTGAAGCGGCTGTCCTTGTCTGAAATGATACTCACTGGCACTCCGTGAATCCGCATAATCTGCCGCATGTAGAGGTCTGCAAGCTTCTCGGTCGACAGTCCTACCTTGAACGGAATGAAATGAACGGATTTCGTCAATCTGTCCACGATAATCCATATAGCATCTTTGCCACTGGGCGTACGTGGTAAACCAGAGACGAAGTCTATGGTTATGTGTTTCCACTTTCACTCCGGAATAGGTAAAGGCTGGAGTAATCCTGCTGTTCTCTGGCGCTCCGCTTTGACTTGCTGGCACACAAGGCATTTAGAAACGAATCTGGCAACCTCTCGTTTCATCCCATACCACCAAACATACTATCGCAAATCCTTATACATCTTGGTAGATCCAGGATGAATAGAATACTGCGACTGGTGGGCCTCCTGCATAACCTCCTCCTGCAAATCCTTGGGCACCTCCCAAGTCAGTAGCTGAGATTCGTAGTTTCCTGGGACTAGCAGGTTACTACCGGGAGAGAAAAACTAGGGTTTTAATGGAAATGATGGAGAAGAAATCTAGGGTTTAGAGTGGAGAAATTGTGGAGAAGAAGATGTATAGTTTGGGGAGTGAAAAATGGTGAAGAAAAAGAAGAAGAGGAGGAGGAGGAGGAAGAAAGTTAGGATTTTGGAAGAGAGTGAATTTTACAAATGAGAGTGGAATAATATTTTGATGTGCCATTATAATTAGCCAAAAAAAAGAGAAAAAGACTAGAATCCCGTCGCAGATCCAATAAGAAACCGGATCCATAATACCAAACCCAAAAACAACATCATTCGGCCTGAACCCTAACGAATAAAACACCTCCCCGTTCCTCTTCTTCTCTTCTTCTTCCCACTTCGAAACCCTAAAAAATCCATGGCGATGGAAGGAGAGAGCTCGAAGTCCCCAATGAAGCGGCGGAAGAAGCAGGCCAAGAAGTCCAAGACCTCGCATGGGTTCGAGACGCTGGGGCTCATTCCGGTCGTGTTCCGCGGGGTCATGAAGAAGGGGTACCGGGTCCCCACCCCCATCCAGAGGAAGACGATGCCGCTCATCCTCGCCGGAGCCGACGTCGTCGCCATGGCGCGGACGGGGTCCGGGAAGACCGCCGCGTTCCTCCTCCCTATGATCCAGAAGCTGCGGCAGCACGTCCCCGGGGGCGGGCCGAGGGCGTTGATCCTGTCGCCGACGAGGGACCTGGCCATGCAGACCCTCAAATTCGCCAAGGAGCTCGGGAGGTTCACAGGTTAGGGTTTTTCTTCCTTGTTTATTGTTCTTATGGTTGGGCTTAAATTGCGTGTTTTATTTGGAAAAGAAATGATTTTTTTTTGCGCCGCAACACATGCCAAGGAGTAATGTTTCATACTTATTGTGCCGATCGTATGGAGATTGGGCTGTTATTGTGTGCTATAGAAATAATTATGTGCTGTTAAATGTGGTAAAGGAACAAATTTCGCACTACTTGTGTTCGCAACATGAATATGTTCCTCAAAACAGAAACTTTTTAGTGCCAATTTGGATTACAGTTTGGAGGGTGGGAGTTTGGGCTCCCAAATGAGTGGGAGAGTTTTGGTTCTGGTGAAAGGGGAGGACTAGCCAAACGGTTAGCTCCTTACTTTTGAGATCCAAATGTAACACAATTACAATATGAACTGACCCTTAAAATTTCAGATTTGGTTGGGGAAAAATGAGTTTGTCTAAGAAACAACTTTCCATTTGTTTGAGCTACCTCAGCATGATTATATTGAGACTGCAACATTGTTTGCTAACAGAACAATTTCTTTTATCATTTGGGTTACTTAAGTCTTATGAATTATCTTGAATTTAGGCTGTTATCACGTGCTAAAGAACTAATTTTTTTCTTTTCTTTTAGTGTGTGCTAAAGGAACAAATTTTCACATACTAGTTTTTGCTAACAGACTGGTACAAACACAACACCGATTTTGTCGTAAGCACTTTGGAGTGTCTTTGTCATATCCAATATGTGTCCGACGTTACAGGGATGTGCACAAACTTTTGGAGTGTCATTCTAGACACCGAAGTCACAATTTTATTATGAATATTCATACGAATAAAATGAAGCGATAAGTAGGATCATGCTGTGCTTATTGTTCTATATTTTCAATGCCAGTCCCAAGCCCGGATAAAGGAGGAGGGTTGCATTAGGTAGCCAACAACCATCATAAAACATTGTTAGGTGTCTATGAAACGAATCCATACACAATACACGTTGGGAGTCATACCATGAAACTATCGGTGAGAGTGATTGAGTAAAAATTAAGGAGAGAATAGAATTTTTGAGAAGCAATTTGGTTTAGAAGATTAATGAAAAAATAAAAGAGGAAAAGAGATATTTACATGTAGTTTTGTATTATGGTGGATTTTTGAAGAAGAAACAAGTTTATAATAGTTTATATATATATATATATATATATATATATATATATATATATATATATATGTTGGAGTTGCGGCGACCGTGTGAACTATTGGAGGAGATATCAACCCTTTTCCTATTGCCATTGACTTACATCAATGATCAATATTGAATTCTTACAATAGTTATGAATGAAATTCCTAGGTAATATCCAGGAGACGGTTCCATGATGTATGATATTTGCTGATAATATAACGTTGGTTGTTGAGAGTAGAGAATGGTTAGATGCTAAAATTATAGTGTGGAGAGAGACTTTAGAATCTAAGGAATTTAGGATTAGTAGAACAAAGTCAAAATATATGAAATCTAGTTTTTAACATGAAGTCAAGAAGAAAGGTGGGGGGGGGGGGGGAGACCATAGATGGACAAGAGATATCTAATGGTGATAGCTTTTGGTATTTATGATCAATCATTCATCATGATAGAGAGATTGAGAAGGGTGCCATGCATAAAATTAAAACATAATAATTGAAATGGAGGAGTACTTCTAGAGTATATTTTGTGATGGCAAGATACATCTGAAGTTGAAAGAAAAATTATACAACACTACTCTAAGACCAACCATGATTTATGGATCAGTGTGTAAGGCAATTAAGAAACAACATATCCAAAAAGTTAGTGTAATTGAATGAGAATGCTAAAATGGATGAGTGACAATGCATTAAAGAATATGATAAGAAATGAGTGTATCCGCAAGAAGTTAGAGATGGCACTGAAAACAAGATGCGAAAAAATTGACTTAAGTTGTTTAGACGTGTAATGCAGACTCATAGATGCCCCCGTAAGGAGGAGCAATAATATAGTAGTTAATGAAGCTGCTTGGGCGCTTGGATTAGAAGTAGGCCCAGATTAACATGGTTTGAAGTATTAAAAAATGATGTGAATTTTGTTAGCGTTACAGAGGACATGGTCCTTAATACAGCCGAATGAAGAAGATGATTCAAACAACCGACCCCAAAAATTTGGGATAAAGGCTTGTTGTTGTTGTTGATAATACGATGACAGTTACCTGATTACAATAGCAAAAACCATGGATTAGTTCCAAATTATGGACGAGCATTCTCTTCTATAACAGTACCATCTGCCATATCCATTCTTGATGTATGTTATGGACTACCCTACCTTCTCGAATCATTTCCCAAAGCTCGGTTGAAGCCGCCTCTAACTTATTGAATGCACCTAGATATCTATTAGAGAATTGGCCAAAATACATTTATCTAATGGAATGTATACCGAGTTCCCTTTAGGAAAAAAGTTGGAGGGAGCATATTGTAAGTGAACCAGTGAGTTAAATGAGCACTTTAGGCTGCTAGCGGGTTGGCATGTGAATTGCAGCATAACCTAATTTTTAGTGGCTAACAAGGAAAATAAAGGCCATGTTATCATAGGATGGTTATCCAGATGTTGACATTGTGTTTTTTCAGTGTTCTAAATTGCGGCTTAGACGGTACCTAGGCGCTAGACGGCCTCCGGCCGCACCGGAAACCACCTAGGCGGCCGACCTAGGCGTTAGGCGGGCCTAGGCGGACCTAGACGGTTTTGAAATTCAAAAAAAATTCAGAAATGTTTTTTTTTATTATAAAAAAAAACTAACCTTTGGCGATTGGGCGGCGGCTGGTGGTGGTAGTGTTGTTGTCGTGGTGGGGGTGGGGGTAGGGGTAGTGGTAGTGGTGGTGGCGGTGGCGGTGGCGGTGGCGGTGGCGGTGGTGATGGTGGTGGTGCTGGCGGTGGCGGTGGCGGTGGCGTGATGGGGGTGGTAGTGGTAAGAGGAGAGGAGAGGAGAGGAGAGGTGAGGAGAGGAGAGGGAGAGGGAGAGGGAAAGGGAGGAGAGGAGAGGGAGAGGTGAAGGGAGGGGAGGAGAGGCTGTTGCTTTCTCTCTCCCCTCCCATTCGATTAGGGTTTATATAAAAAAAATTTGGAAAAAGAAACAAATAAGGGAATCGAACCTGTGACCTAACACAATGTCAAGACTTATAATTCCACTGCTAACCAAACTAGCAAATGATCATGTGTTCAAGTTAGCATATAGATAATATATATGTAATATAAATTATACTGATATTTAAAAAAAAATTAGTTCGGCGTCTAGGCGGTGCCTAGGCACCCCTTTGGCGCACCGAACCCGCATAGCGAAATTTATAACACTGTGTTTTCCTCTATGAATTTTGTTGTATATATGTAAGTTAGGATAAGTTTGGATAAGAGCACTGCCTTTGCACCATAATTCTAGAGTTGTAGTAAGGGTTGAGGGTTGTATATTTGTATTATTCTAACAGGATGTAACATGTTACTAACTTCTGGCTAACTGGAAAACTGGAGTTGTATCTCGATATTGTGTTGTGCAATTATGTTGTTTGATTTCCTGCTGTAAGTCAATAACTTAGGATGCACTTGGGCAGAGATGTTGAAATGAAGGATTATGCAATTTCTGGTGGTCCTTGAAAGTTGAAAGAATAAACAATGGAGTTAATTAATTCATTAGAAGTTGGTGGTTCTTAAAAAAATGGAGGTTTAGTTTTATAGGATGTTTGTCTTGGTTGCATGAATACTTCTGAGCTAAGCAGTTAAAAACCGTTATATATCGGTTATATAACCGATATATAACGGTATCGGTCCGGCACCGATTTTTTTTTCTTGGAAAAAATCAGTAAAATATCGGTATCGATATTATCGGCCGATATGATCGATATATCAGTATATATCGGTTTTGAAAAAAATCGATATATAACGGTTAGGTTTTGTTAACACCAAAAGTGAAGAGAGAAGTGCAAGATCACGAGGTGTTATAGATTCACTCTCCTCACTTGTTTACGATGATGAATATATGGAGGAAGAAGAAGATGAAGATGAACAAACTAAGAAGGTGGAAAAGATGTTGATGGTGAATATGAAGAAAATGAAGTTAAAGTTGAGGCTAGTGAAGATTATTAGATGTTGAAACTTGAAAGTTGAATTGGGATCTTTTTTTTTCCATATTAGTTGAACCGTTTTGAAGTGGTACTTCTTATATTGTAATGTTGGTTTGGGTATGAACCTTTAGTTTTAATGCTTTAAGAAACTTTTCTTGCATATTTTATAATAGATAACTACTAAGTGTGTTGTTCATATACAAAAATTGTGATAAAAATGCAAACCGATATTTACCGTTATAAATCCGATATATCAGTAATATATCAATAACTCTACTGGACCGTTATTATAAAAAAATCGTTTTTAACTGCATAGCTTCTGAGTTCGGGTTCTTTTGTGTTGCTAGTTTTAAGTTCATTACTATACAATGTAGGCTCTTTTGTATGATATTGGCGATCAAGTTGTAATTCAGATCTAATTCTCTGTGGCTTCGTCTAATAATAACTGCGGCATGCGGCATAAATGTGTGCTGGATTGGGCTCCTTTACAAATATGATCATCCTGTCATCAAAACCTAAATGTGATAAGGTATTTAAATGAAATGGCCAAAGTGTCCATTAATGTTTGTTTTCCAAAAGAGGAGGATATCTGTTGCCCTTATTTAACATGTCTTAGACTTGAATGCAAAAGAATTCTATGTATACCATTTTGGTGTGTACTGTACGATGGGACTGAAACTTGAATGGCGAGAATATCCTAGGAATATATTTCTATCCGTACCTCTGATGCCTCTGAAGGTATTTTGACATTGGATATAAATATCATGTGATACAACTTGTTTCATTTTTGACATTAGAGCTTGGAGGGGAACTTTAATTCCCTTTGGACTCACTTCTTTAAGATGCTGTGATTGTTTGTTTTTCTTCTTTGGATTTTTTTTATATCATTAAATTGCTGCAGACCTGTGCATCAGTCTGTTGGTTGGTGGAGATAGCATGGAAAACCAGTTTGAAGAATTGTCACAAAACCCTGACATTATTATTGCTACTCCTGGTCGGCTCATGCATCATTTGGCAGAGATTGAGGGCATGTCACTTCGAAGTGTAGAGTATGTAGTGTTTGACGAAGCTGACTGCCTCTTTGGTATGGGATTTGCGGAACAGTTGCACAAAATTCTTTCACAGCTAAGTGAAACACGCCAAACTTTACTTTTCAGTGCTACTTTGCCTAGTGCCCTTGCTGAATTTGCTAAGGCCGGTCTACGTGATCCCCAGCTTGTGCGTCTTGATCTGGAAACTAAGATCAGCCCTGATCTTAAGCTGGCTTTCTTTACATTACGCCATGAAGAGAAAGCTGCTGCTTTGCTGTATTTGGTTAGGGAGCAGATCAGTTCTGACCAGCAGTCGCTGATATTTGTTTCTACAAAGCACCACGTAGAGTTTCTGAACATTCTTTTTAGAGAAGAGGGGATTGAACCTTCAGTCTCATACGGTGATATGGATCAAGATGCTCGAAAAATCCATATTTCAAAATTTAGAGCTAGGAAGACTATGCTGCTAATTGTTACGGATATTGCTGCAAGGGGCATTGATATCCCTTTGCTTGACAATGTGATTAACTGGGACTTTCCGCCAAAGCCTAAAATTTTTGTCCACCGCGTAGGTCGAGCTGCTAGAGCTGGCAGGACAGGTACTGCATATTCATTCGTCACAACGGAGGATATGCCTTACTTACTGGATCTTCATCTCTTTCTTTCAAAGCCTCTTAGACCTGCTCCAACGGAGGAGGAAGTTCTCTGTGATATGGATAGAGTTTATGCTAGAATTGATCAAGCCCTTGCCAATGGAGAAACATTATATGGACGTTTTCGACAGTCAATTATAGATATGGTTTCTGACCGAATTCGGGTGGTCATTGATGGAAGTGCAGAACTGTCACTATTGCAGAAGACATGTACTAATGCATTTCGCTTGTATACAAAAACAAAACCGACACCTTCAAGAGAATCCATCAGAAGAACAAAGGATTTGCCTCGTGAAGGGCTGCATCCAATTTTTAGAAATTCACTTGAATCCAATGAACTTACGGCACTTGCATTTTCTGAACGTTTGAAGGCATTTAGGTTAGTGCCGTTTGATCCCACTGGTCTCTTGTGTTTTCTGAGCACTAGATTTCTTATCATTACTAGTTACACTTGTCTCCTTTTTTCACAATAAAAAGGAAGATACTTGCTATTGTATTTTATACTAATTTATGGTTTTCTTTTTTTCTTGGGGGCTGATAAATATGTATCAGACCAAAGCAGACAATATTGGAGGCGGAAGGTGAAGCTGCTAAGGCGAGAAATTCGCAAGTAATATAATATATCTCACGCTCAAATACTTGTATTGTTCTTTTGCTGCACAGCTTTTTCTTGGATTTTATTGAGCTGCTGCATTAATTTCTTGTTATTGCTGTTTTTGGTCGTTATTCATTTTATTATTATCTTATTATCATCATCAGATATGAAACCACTAAAGATATGCACAACTTATTGTAGTTTTCCTAGCCTTGCTTAATTAGTTTCTTTTGACTCATTTCTTCTTATTGAGCGGCAAACTAGACATGGTAATATGATTTATACCAGAGTTTTTGTATGATTACGCATCTGCTGAAAGTTGGAACGGGGTAAAAGTTAAACATATTGTACGATGAATAGTTCGGTAGAAATTGTATGTATTAGGTCTCTAGTCTTAATGTAGGTAAGCCTCTGGTTTGGTGTCAATATGCTCTCTACTAGGTTATCAGATTAACTGATGGTGATAAAAATATGAAGTGCATTTTTTAAATAATGCATGATTGATTTATAAAATTTATAAATAGTTGTAGGTAATTATGAAGCTATAGTTTAGTCAATGTATATTAGACATTATATGAGTCAAGAGACGGCTTGGCTCCATGGAAGTACTATTGTTGTGTAAATACAGCTGCACTGCAACACACTTGCAACAAAGTAGTGTTGCAATACATTGTTTGCTTGTATTTGAGTTGCAACTCCAAAAAGTTTGGTGAGCCCTTCTTATGAGGGCTTTACATTTCATTATGTTGATGTGCCAAGTTTCTATTGTAGCATGTTGCACTAATCAAGGTTGTAAAAGTCGCTAGGCGCTAGTCGGGCGGACACCAGATGCATAGCCCGCCTAGTTCTAGGCAGTTAAAAGAAAAAAAAAAACACCACAAATCTTGCTGAAAATTTAAGCAATTGTCCATAAAACCGAAAAACATGCACAGTCTGAACGGGCAGGCGGGGGGGGGGGGGGGGGGTGGGCGGGTGCAACTAGGCGGACATTAGGCAGGCAGTAGGCGCTGCCTAAGCCGATTTCTAGAACACTGGCACTAATACATACACAATACGATGTTGGATACAAACATTTTGAGATACGTATCATAGTAATCACCAATCTTGCAAGGATACAGACACAAATATGAATACTGACACCATTTTCGTGTGGCCATGCATCATATCTATTGGATGACGGCTATATAATTGATGTTAAATGCTTTAAGCTTGCAACACAGGGTGCAACTAAAGTTGCAACTGATTTCACTGTAGCTTTATTTGCACAGTGTTGCGAAAGGTGACAAGTACGTGGAATACTATATAGCCGAGAATTCTATATTTCTGGGAATCAAATTTTCTAGAAAATTATATTCCCATGTTTGGTGAATATACAAATATTATTGGGAAAAAAATGAAGGAGGATAAAAAAACTGAAAAAAGGATAAACAACTGAATTTTTTTTAAAAAAATGAAAAAGATGAAAAAATTGGGAAACAAATCATTCTTTAAAAAATGAAAAAGATAAAGAAACTGAAATTCTTAAAAAAGATAAAATAACTGAAAAACAAAAAAAAAATTCTAAAAAATGGAAAAAGACCATAAAACCAAAAAAATATTAAAAACATGAAAAAAGAACAAAAAAAACTGAAAATACAAGGAAAAAAAATAAAAAATAGTATTAATTTTTTTTTACCTGGCCAAAACCCCCCCCACATATTCTTAAGGTATATGATCTCAATGTTTTGGTGGCAAATTGTTTACCGGGGTATTCACAATTCTCGGAAATAATTTTTTATAACCTAAACCAAACATGAAAATAGGTTTCCCACCGGAAATTTGCCCGCGAATAAAAAAATTCCGTGTAGCAAACGCCCCCTAAGGGTGCAAGTCATGTCCCAACTACAGTCATCCAAACAACCAACATTTGATTTTTGTTACAACTTTACTCATCTACAACCGCCAAGTGAAGAATTCCACAATTATATATATATATATATATATATATATATATATATATATATATATATAAGAACGAGTTATTGCCCTTCTCCGGCCCTTACTGCCCAAAGCGGACAGCTAAAGTGTTACGCTTATATTGAACAAGGTCTATGGTCGGTCCGTGATCTATTGGTCAGGCTGGTCGCTCGATCAGTTCGGTATATACATACATAGTCGCTATAAGTTGTAGTGTATGCAATGGTAAGGAGAAACAGGTTTATCAGGATTAACAAAAGCTGTGATAGATGCTGGAATCAATTTTCCGAGAAAAGTCTAATTTTAACACATCCTATTCCCATTGTTCTTTGAGGAGTTTTTTTTTACCATTAAGTACCTTAAGTTGCTACCTACTCCATGAAGATTAACCTGTCAATGTACTTGGTGGTGTTTTTTCTTTTACCATTAAGCTGTGCTAGATGGTGGTGTTCTGCAAGTTAACCTGTCAATGTACTTGGCAGATGTGTTTAAATGTCATTCACGTTTTTTTTCTTCTTCACATTTGGTTGATTATGCTTATAAAGCAGGACATTAAGCTGCTATGCGATGTCTAGTCACTAAATGCCTTATTCTTGTTCTAATCTTAGAATTAAATGTCTAATTTCATTCTGTAGAATTGACTTTCAAATTTTAGTTCCCTTTTTGCACTTACAGAAAGAATTATTAATCATCATCATCAAGCCTTCTCCCATAAAAGTGGGGTCAGCTATGGAGGCATAAGAAAGCTCCATAAAGGAATTGACAAAGTTTTTTTCACCAGCTGTCAAACTGAGATCAAGCCTCTAGTTTGGTGCAAAGTTCTTAGCCAACCTATGGACATGAAAGGCCATGGCATATAAACTAGACAACTAGTTGGTAGTTAGGTTGATCTACCTTTTGGATATGCAGTTTAAGCTCATCAACCAAAAATCAATGCTAGAGGTTAATATAGTTTGTTACTCCGTTTTATAATATCATTCAATAGTTGTGCCTCTAAGTCATATGCATTGTAAATTTACCTTCTGAATTGCTCATACTTCATCAAAGATCTTGCAGCAAATATTTATTTCTACTGTCGTGTTTCTGAAGAACTGCCAGAATGGAAAAAGTAGGGTGTGCTCTGTAGTCTTCTACGACTTTTTATAATTGTAACTCTGCTTGAATTCTCTTGTGCATTAGGGTGCTAATATGTGGTTAGATGTGATGAGGAAGAAAAGAGCTGTTCATGAAGAGGTAATCAATCTGGTACATCAAAAGCGATCTACTGATCACACACCAAAGGTAGACATTTGTACTCAAGATAAGTGTCTGAATGTCCTTATGAAAGAGTATTTTATATTAGCTACTTTTGCAAAAAATGATTTTGATGAGCTTTATATTATGAAATTACTTTGCCTGCATTTGTTAATTAATAGTGTTGATAGTGTAAGAAGATACCGGCATGATACCCTGTACTAATGCTAGGCCGATGCAGTATACACCTAGAACTCTTAGTTATCATCATTCTTGTCTGTACCTTTCCCTGTCAAAGTGATGCTTACTGTGGGGATAAGTCTAATAGCGCAAGCATATACGGACTGTTCAGATTTGCGAGTCAAGTTGTTACTTTGCGGTACAAATTTATTAGCTTATTATTTTTTCTTATTGCTATAGCATAATTATCTTTATGCTTATACTTTTGAGAATAACCTGATCAGCTGGACACGTGCAATAATTTCCATACTGGAAGTGGAAAGAGAGAATAGTGCAGGAATTTGGAAAATTATTAAAATATGACTAGTAAGAGGTATCCTACTTTGCAGAAAATGACAGGTATTTATCTGAAGAATGTCCCTTTCACACTTTAAACAAAAATACCTATTGACCAGCTACCTCCCTCCATCCATGTAGCTAGTCTGCAGTCCAAATGGCTAAGAAAAAAAAACTTTGAGGGTGGCTGCCTTTGTTACTGAAGATCACATGAGGATATTTGCTTCAAATTATTTGTATGGTTATCATGAGTATTAGTATATCTTTATGTTCACTGAATCTGCCTTTGATGCCTCCCTGCCTCTACTTTCCTATCTTGGCAATCAGGAAGTCAGTCAAGGCAAATACTGCATTCTATTCGTAATAAGATCAAGTGAAACAACAAATTCTGTTCACATACATAGTTCTTATCATACATATTGTCTTTGGACATAGTTTGAGCTCGAAAATATGTAGGGCATGTCATTTTCGTGCTTGAGGCAGTAGCCATCCCAATTTGTTTGCAGTCAAGACTCCATCTTAGTTTTGGATGAACTATTGAGAATAACCTGTAAGCTGGATATGTGCATAGTGGAAATGGGAAGAGAGAGTATTGTAGGAAATTATGTAGAGTTAATACAATATTATTCTAATAACAAGAGATGCGCCCTTATGTGTAAAGAAACTTTGCTTGAAGAAATCTCTCTTCACACTTATTACATGAATGCTTATTAACACTTTCTCAATATTACATCTAAAAAAGAAAATAAAATGGAAGACATGGGATTATTTGAAACGTCAATCATTGTAACTCATGCATTTAATGGGATTGCTCACACATTAAGCAAAGCTGCTTATTGTTAAATCATGGAACATAATGGACGTATTCCAATCGTCATAATCTAGAGCAGAATGGAACACAAGTATATGATATATGCTAATGTAAGGGAGTATTCCAAATTGTGGAAAAGAGGCTATTCCCTTGCAGCTTGATTTACTGTTGCATATACACCTTATTGTCACGTTCCGATTCCGCAGAGTCGTTCGTCCTCACATTATCTCTGGGAACCATTCGTCCTCGCTTAAGCGTGATGTTGTACAAGTCCAAATTGCACTTGTACAAGACAAAGACGGTGCATAATTGATAATCTTCAAATTAGGAACACATCACTGCAGCACAAGCAGACAAATTGAAAATAACAGGGACACATTTCTCTTACGGTAGTAGCGAAAACGAGCAGATAACTTGAAGTCACAATGTAGAAATATTTTTTTTATTGATAATTGAAATGAAGTACAAGGCTTATAGCGGAATAAGAAGCTCACAACACAACTCACATTACATCAATAGCCAACTGAAACACCTGTCATTTAGACTTACATTTGATACTTGATCACATTGACTTACAACAGGATATGCCGATTTGGCTTACAACTCACTGGTACAACAGATATACAATGTTCCATACATTATGTCCCTTATAAACAGATGACATAATCTTTTACAAGGAGAGCTTCTACGTGCGGAACAAATCTTCGATGCCTCGGGACTGATCAAGCCAATCTTAGTGTACTGAACTTTCCAAGCACGAGCACCTGAAAAGAGTGTCTATAATGTGGGTCAGTACATTGCCGTGTACTGGCAAGCAGAACCGGCCTACTCACCTAAACCAACACTAAGTAGTCATGTGAGCAAACATTTATTAAGAGCGATCTTTCTATTTGGGCCTAGCATCAGTTTACAGTTCACGTGCAGTAATCATGAAAAGACATGTAAAATGTTATAGCATTGTTCATGTAAAGGCATCACTGTAGCATTATTGCAGTTAACATATTAAGCATGTTATAACAAACTCATGGAAAGGCACATTGTAGCATACTGTATTTAACATGTAAGTAGTGAAGTTGAATTCAACATGTATGATAAACATATCACATTTAAGTGATTTCTTACCGATAACCGACTCCTTCGTACCTGCATAAAATACATGTTATATGATATACTTATTCTGTCTGCATAAGACATTCATTAGCATGCATCGTGACTACATGATCACTGGTGTTATTCCATCGTTTAGGACTTTTGCCATATAAGACTTCAAGGTAATGCGATGACCATTCAAAGTAGGTAGCTAGCCTCTAAGAATGCCTCGCAATACCCATGCTCCCAATGCACGCCAATGTTTTCTTCTAGGTTAAATCGGTCTCAGTGTCCCAGGTACCGTTCGAGAAAACTCATCTCAAACCTTGTGCACAAGTTGTCGATGATCATGCGAATGCATGTCCGACTCGATCGTGAACATAATCGCATGGTAAAATATTAAAGTAAGTAAAGGCAATAGTGTATCATCATTTATCTCATTCTAAGCCGTATGCAATGACTTATCATTTCCACCATCATTCCACTTGGTGATTTCATCGATCCCAAGCCTCATTATTTCATATTGCATCAATTCATCACATTGTAATATTATCACATCATTTAATTCTCAAAGGGACATGCATCATTTCATTCATTTCATAGGGGCATTTCTCATTCATTTTATTATGTCAATAACAATGTCAGTTCATTTCTCATGTATCAATCACATAGCAGTTTATTATTCTAGTACCTCATTCATTTCAGCAGTATTCAATCTGAGCATCTCAACTATTTTAGCAACTAAAGCATGAAACATAATATAGCAACACAATACTCCATTTTATTAAGCATGAAGGAGTAGGGAAGAAGGAGCAGTTCTACTCACTTGCACAAACGGTCTTCTTGCTCTGATCACATATATGCTCAACGGATAATCCAGAGATTGATTTGACACAAAGCACGATATTTTTCACTTGACATAGCCACATCAGCGAGCCATGTTTCATAACTCATCCCATCCGGCCAACTAAGAAGATTGCACGAGTCTCAAATCTCTTGGTTTCCAACACAATTCACGGTCTAACATTCTGATCGCATCCAACAAGCCAACCAAATGTCTCGCGCGGAGCGGAACATTACACTTACGACTTTTGCATGTATTGGGAACTCGCTAAGTATCTCCTTTTTTATGGTGCAGGAAGTGGAAGAAGATAAAGAAAGTGCAGAGTCAAAGGATTGGGAGAGAAAAGGTTTTCCATGTTTCCTTTGCATGCTTTCCTTTTAATATAATATAATATTGCATCAATGAGTTCCTGAAGTCCAACAAAATTGACGCCTATGCATAAAGAAGAAATCACTTCCTCACAAGAGCTCCCTTTCATATCGGTTTCCTATTATATCGGTTTCCTATTATCACTTTTCGCCAATTCAACGGCAAAGTATAGAATTTATACTTTTGAAATGTCCGCCCTGGTGCCACCGAGGTCTTATATTATAGGATGAGATGAAAATTACGCAAGTATATTATCAAAATATTTGCCAGTCCTGCTTTATGCTTTGTTTAGCCATTATGCTTTCTTCTTTTTTGCGCTTTATGCTTATATTTGTGCTGATCCACTACATATCTAAAGTTAGAAATCTGAATCAACCTATTAGGCTATTACACAGCTGCAGAGGCGCATATAAGTCATATTCTTTTCTGGAAATTAAGAGAAACCTCTTCCTTTTCAGGTTTTGTTATGCAGCTCATCATAAATCTGTGAATAACTTGCATTTCACGTAGATTGATGTAAAAATCGTATCATGCAATTGAGCTAACTGCAAAGTTGCAACCCTAGGATGTGGGACCCAATTTTTAGACATAACAAATTATAATTTACGCCTTATCTTTTTCCTTGTTAGAATGTTGTGACCGGACTGTCCATGTCTTCCAGTTATCTCTTGTTATGTAAGAGCCATTCCATTCTGCTGAGGAGAACAGGCATGCATTTGAACTTTTGTAATGATCTGCTGAAGGATATGAGTTGACGTTGTTTACTGGAAATTAAGAGAGACTTTTTTCTTTTCAGGTTTTGTTTTGCTGCTTATCTCAAATCTGTGGATTAACTTGTATTTCATGTGGACTGATGTAAATATTGTATTACGCAGTTGAGCTAATTGTAAATTTGTAACCCTAGGATGTGGGACTCAATTTTTAGACACACAAATTAAATTTACGACTTTTTTCATTCCTTGTTGGAATGTTCTCACCAAACTGTCTCTTCCAAGTTTTCTCTTGTATGTAAGAGCCAAGTCCATTCTGCTCAGGAGAATAGGCCTGCATTTTTGAACTGGACTAGAGGCCCCCCAAGAGGCTGTTTACTAACAAGAACAAAAATGCAAGGGAAAAATGCCAGCAACAGTAACAACAAGACTAACGCTACCCTAAGCCTTTATCCTGAATCTTAGGATTCCGGTACATGAATACATTTCCTCTGTACCTCAATTGGGGGTGCATCAACAAGACTAACACTGCGTCCCTACCTAAGCCTTTATCCTCAATCTTTGGATTCCGCTACATGAATACGTTACCACTAACCCTAGCTGCTCCTTTTAGTATGTAATTGGTATGCCTAACTGTTGCATCTATCTTTCTCCATTTCATATCTTGATATTAAGGTTCAAAAACTTGGTTTTGGTATCGTTTTCGGACCCTTCCTACGAGTATTGGTTTTGGCAGTCGATTTCCGGTGGTTTTGATAATTTTGCTAGTATCAGTGTAGGACAATACTTAAAACTCTGGTCGATAGCATCTCAAATGATTGTCTCATCCTATCTTCATTGGAGGTCACCTTTAAGTTCCCATTAGTTTTCTTGTTATCCTATCTATAATTTTTATTTGTTATCCATCTCAACATCCTCCTTTTTCTTGCAGCCATTGTATAAAAGTTCCCTTCAGTTTAAATGCTGTTGCAGTTTGCAACTCCTTCAAGTTGTATATTACCAAAGACAAAAATGAGGTTGCTTGCTAGTAATTTATTATTACCGGCTTTTGAAAATAGAACACAACACCAACCTCCATAACTTGCGTGCATCCTTTTATTGCTAATTTTTTCAGTAGGAAAACATGCTTGTAAAGCAGTATCCAGAATCAGTATGGTACTGAAAGTATGTCTCACAGACATGCTGATTTTGGAATATATATATTTTGGTGCGCCTGTGTGCATCTGAGACCTGTTACATAAGCACGAACATACATGGCACATATTTTGGAGTGCCCATGTTTTGTAGCTGATTTTGATATCCTAATATCTATTATGCCAGCTTGGCTGCTTTTAATTTGCACCTTCTCATTTCTATAATAGATGAATTAGATGTGTTTGCAAAATTTTTTGGTACTACTATTTTTCTTTGCAGAACTTATGTACTTAGTACTCTTTTTAGAACCTTGTGTACTTCATTGAGTATTGACTTTAAGGACACTTATTTACCACATACATGCAGTACCTAGAATTTCTATGGTGCATTTTGATGAGTAATACTCCTTTGGTATGCCCCCCATCTGAATCAGTTTACTCCCTCGTCTACTAGTCTTTGACTACGTCAAAAAATCCTACTAATCTATCATACTAGAATTTTACTGGTAGAACTATTGCCCTAAATCTTGTTGTTATCTCAGCATCAGTAAGTATCACATTACTTGCGACATGTTTATTTTTTCGTGCATGTAAAGCAGAAATTAGTTACTTGAAAAGAAAACATCTTCGTATGCCAATAGGGCATATCATTGATAGCCACTATAAAGAAAACATCTTCGTAGGCCAATAGGGCATATCATTGATAGCCACTATCTTATTAGCATAATGGATTTTATGCACTATGAACTGTATGATTCTTGAACTGCGTAATACTTTCCTTTTTCCATTAGTGTAAATGCTCAAAATTAAGTCCTTCCTCTTAACCACTAGCATTATAGTTATCTGCAATATTTTCTAATGTTGTTAGCTGTTTTGGCATAGGTTTGATTTTATGGCAATTTATTCTATAGTCCTAGTTTTGAATACTACAGTCTGATGTTAATCTAATGTTCTGATTTTGACACATTAATGTTTTACCCACCGTAGAAGTTTGTGGTCTGAAGAGAAAGGTGAAAAGTTTCAAGGACGAGGAGTACTATATAAGTTCCATTCCCACAAATCAAGTAAGTTCTCTAATATTCTAGTCAAGCTTGGTGGTAATCCACATCATCTTTGTATGTTACTCGTTAGGAGTTATGCTTATGAGTGAAACTTCTCGAGGATGATTCAGAGACTTGTTTTTTATTATATGTTTGAAAAGATGCCCTTATGACATGACTAATTGAATACCATTTTCTGTTCTCTCAGCACCAGGAGGCGGGACTCTCAGTAAAGAGCAATAGCGGTTTTGAATCAAACAGGTAACCGTTGCTATACAAGTAAAATACTTCTTTTTCGCTTTTATAGTTTATGTTTTGATCTTCACTGAAATATATTTCAGATGAGCATCTCTTGTAAGCTTATAGTTTCACTAAGTGGCATAAATCCAAGTGCAATAGCAGGGCTTAAATGATAGGAAGATAAGGTACCTTATAGATATAAGGTTATTATATATGTACTTTCAGAAGTTGCAATTTGGAAATGAAGTATATTAATTGGCAAAGATATCTGTACCTTTGAAGGTTGCAAAATTTAAAACGTCCAAAATAGCTTACTGTTATGCTCATTAGTCAGAGTATGGGCTAGGACTTGTTTTCAAGCTTCCTACTATAGAAACTCATTTTGAAAGTGGTATTGACATCTAAATAAATGCTGTTGCTTTAAATGAGGATCACTCCCATCTCTGAGAGTGGTTAAGAATACATGGCTCTTGTTGTTATCATTCTGAGTACACATCAAGTTTTGGCTAATTTGCATCAAATACTTGAACTATCAAGTTTTGACACTTCAATACCCTGAGCTATTTTAGCACTTGAATACCATTAACTTTAATGTTTGCAAGTTATCCACTACGTTAGTCATATCAGTCAATTGTCACGTGAGTACGTGACCAGTTTGGACTTTTTCCCCCTAAAATAAATAGAAATTACTTCTCTTTTCTTCCGTAAACCCTCTATCCCCACCTCCCGCTGCCGCATCCTCGCTGTTGTTGCTCTGGCTTCCCCTGACAGTGTGTGACCCCTGTGGCCTGTACAAATGACAACAACTGCTATTTCATGCAGGCTGCAGGCCACATGCACGGCGAGGGGGCTGCAATCTAAGACGGGTGGTGGGGCGGCATGAGTGGGTGGGGTAGGGGGGAGGGGTTAAGATTTTGTTTGAATCTTTTATGAAAACATAATTTTTTTTATTAAAGGGAACATAATGGTCTTTTGGCATTTGCGGCTAGGGCTAACTTGGAAAAGAATGTTATCTCAGGTTATTTAAGTGAGGTAATAAAGTTTAGGGTTGCAACTTGCCAAGAAAAACTTCAGGATATTAAAATATTAACTTCAGGTTATTAAGTGCAAATTAGCCTTATGTTTTTACTTTCTAGTTGTACAACTAAGCCTTTGATCGTATTGTGGTCTTCGGTTCAATCACATGAATCCTTTCTTCCCATAAAAACTGAGGCTTCATTGATGAAAAACAAATAACTTAAATTATTAGTCCATTTTCCCAAATAAGTACAAAATGAAAATTGTGAACCAAACCCCATAATGATGCAGGACAAAAAACACATTAAGTTTGATTTTTTTAGGACAAGTTCATAAATGTAAAATTGAATTTGGATATGATTCATCTTTTGTTAGTTACTTTTCACTTTATCTGCAGTAGTTTTAGTCTTTTAGATTGGATTGGTTAGTTTTGACTTTAAATTTTAGTTTTTCAGGATTTATCTTTATTCTTTGAGGTAAGCATATGTAATGGCATCAATTTTTGTAATTTTTGCAATGAAAAGTTTATAAAAACAAAGAGTCTCTCTTTGGACATGAAGCCGACCATGGCTTTGGTGTGAAAATGTTATCAGGAGTGGTCATCCTGTATCGAGGGAACTGGCCATCAAGATCTTTCCTATCATTTGGTATTAGAACAAGTTTGACATTAGGGCAGGTTTTAGATGTTGAGGTCTTTACTTCTTAGTATCCTCCTCATGTGATTCAAAGCTCTTGGAGAAGGCGTGATGCAGCAACCTTAGTGTTTGAAACCTCTCATGAGTCATTCCCGTCCACCACAATTGACGAGGATGTCAACTTCTAAGAGGGAGATTTAATGCAGGCTAGAAACTAGATTGAGTTTGTTTTTAATACGATTAGCTCAAATTTCAATCTGAATGTAGATTCAAATCTGGATAGGGTGCATCTTTATTAGTTAGATTTGACTTCATGTTAATTTTTTTTACATGAACCTTATTATTTGTGTTTAGCTTTTAGGATGTATCTCTACTCTTGGATAATATTATTCAAGGTGTCCTCCTGGTCGCCCCAAGTATTCAAGATGCTATGTCGCCACATCTTGTCTTAAGCTGCCGTCTCAACCAGCCTTAAATTGTACCATGCTACTTTTTTGAATTTGGGACCTGACTCAAAGCCAATAACCCGAAGTTTTATATTGTTAATAATTTAATAACAATAATAAAGAATGAACAATATCCTTTCCTCTCTCCTCTCGATTTCCTGTCTTTATGTGTAATCCTAAGCCATCAAATCTCATTTCCTTGCTCGATTTCGGAGTCCATTGCCAGAGGTCAACGATAAACTCTCTTTCTTTCTCTTTCTCTTTCTCTTTCTCTTTCTTGGTGTCCTCTCTTTGTATATTGTTCTCTCTCTCCCACTTGTTTTTTCCTCTCTTCTCTCTCTGTCTAGTTGGTGATAGTCTTAACAATTGTTTCTTGATTGAAATCTTCATTCAGTTGACATTGAAGTCTCTAATTTATGTAGTATGCAAAACAAGCTTAACATATGCTTCTTATAGTTCTCAAATTATACATTTCTATACAAATTATGTCATTTCAATTAGGATATAATCACAACATAATCTCACTCATAAACCACAATCTTGTCTTAGATTCTACTACACCCCTAGTTTAGTACTGAGGCTCCTGAATCCTTTGCTCCTCATTGCCTAGTAGTTATCGCGGCGCCTTAACTAAGCTTGTTCTTGGATGTAAGCCTCAATAGTAAATAAGCTTGTTGTTGGATGTAAGCCTTAAAATAGCATCAATTTTGTTATTCTTATGATGGAAATTTTTGTGGGAAAAAAGGAGACTTTCTCATTAGATGTGTCCTTCTTGGCCAAGGTGTGAAGTCATTGCTATTAGGTGGTGTCAAAATTGTCGAGTTTCATTGTGCGATTCATATTGTGATGTGGTGAAAACGTTATCCATAGGTCATCCTGCATCGTGATTCGTGTTAAGTGGCCATCAAGTTCGTTCGATATCACACAATATGTGAGATTGAAGAATAGCTGGGAAGCACGGACACTGCCAAATAGGTGCCGAATCCGTTTTGGATCCGAATTCAATACAGATTCACACATGACACAGTCGGATTCGTGTCAGAGTCGAATCCAACTGTGTCCCAACGAAGTTTGACTTCAACTCGAGATGGACATGGCTGAGCTTGTCGAAACTGAACAAAAAAAAAAAGAGACCTGGCCTCTACCGCCGGTGGTCCCTTCTCGAGTAGCTGCCACTGGTGAAGTAGATGCTGATCTGTGGGCTAAAAGCACTTGAGGCTGAGGAAAACCCTAACCCAACTTTAACTTAAGTTGTCCGGGACCACAATTTAAGTAATAGTTGAGTCCATTTTTGTATATTTCATCTGGGCCAATAGTTAGCCTGTATAACTATAGATGGGTGTAGTTGGACCCACAACTTAAGTTGTAGACTCACTGGTGTGTACAATTAGGACCCATAACTGAAGCGATATTTTGCTGCTTATTATTTGGATTGGAAAGCTTGTACCCTTTTAGGCTTTTATTCCTTTTTTTTTTCCTGATTTCACTGGCCATGTGAGCCTTTTGTATTTATGATTTCAAACCTGGATCTCAGAAGACAATATACAACCAACTTTACACACGTATCATCAGCGTATCATGTCATAACTTTTCAAGTTTACGGTGTCGGATTCGTACCGTAACGTGTTTCCGTGTCCGTGCCGGTGCAACATAGAAGAATAGTTGTTTTCATTTGTCACTCTTCCCAAAGCCCAAGCCACCTAGAAATTGTCTTGGCAGCATGACATCAATCACAAATATTTGCTAGTCATTAATTAACACCATCTAATTAATATATGTTATCTCAATTATCTAATTGACAACCATCACAGGATATTCTTTGTAAGTACACAAACTATTTCATCCAATAACGTTTCCTGATAAAATTGATGATTGCAACTAGGGCTTAAATCTACAAAATATTTACCAACTAAACTAGCAAGCAGCATAGAGATGAACGTGATTCCCTATTAGGCTATAGTAAATCCTATTCTGTTAAATTTTCATCTTAGATTCTTTTCTAGTCTAGGGGAATTTGGAGGATGCTTCTTGGTTGCATGAGCTTAAGCGTCATTATCAAGTAGGTAGACCTACCTACTTGGCAAACGGCCTCATGTTTTGTGGCAGGAACCTGTCTTGTTGTAGCTTACCTTCGCTAATAATTTGGCATCTTCGTAGACGGTTAACCTCAGTTTATATATATATATATATATATATATATATATATATATATATATATATATACTAGTATATGTGCACGTGTCTTGCACGTATTTTAACATTTTTTAATTAGTTTAGGAAGACTCTTTAGGAAGACCAAAGGTTAGTCTTCCTAATTACTAAATTGTCCTTACTAAAATTAATATATATATATATACTAGTATATGTGCACGCTATGCCAATATATATATATATATATATATATATATATATATATATATATATATATATATATATATATATATATTGGCATAGCGTACCCCATTCTGATGGGATAGGCTTGGATGATGATAAATTAGCAAGCGAGCTTTGATAACTCCATGTTTCAATTCCAAATACTCGACTTACCTGATCCTAGGATGTCAGCATGCTCCGAAATTTGAGTAAATTATGTGCGTAATAAGCATGTGGTCGAATCTCATGGTGTTTACATATTATGAAGCAGTATAAATAATTAATATAATTTACAGTTCGGAGTTTGATGCAAAGGAACGACGTGTTATCTCAGTGTCACATGATATCAGAAGTTTTCTATTCTGAGTTTTAAGAACTTTATGCTGAATATCTTATGCCTCTAGGTTATTGCGTAAGTAACAATATTCATTGTGGTGCTCTCCGATAGAGGCACTAGTACGAGAACTTTCAAGCCTTGTGAAATGCCAGCAGTAACTAGCACTTAAAACAATATGGGGCAATCTTTAAACCTTTAAAAGCCTACTGATATCTTTTTATATATATATATATATATATATATATATATATATATATATATATATATATTTGAAATGGTATGTCTACATCTATTGCCCGACTTAAGCTTGGGTCCTTTATTTCATATATCCCAAGATCGTGTACATCTCTAGTTCTCCGCATGTAATTCCTTGAATTCTTGCGTTTCTTGCATCCTTCCTCAATTCACTCGGACATATCTCCACCACATGCTCCACTCGGGCTTGATCGTCAATACCATGATTCTCTAGCTGGACAAACTGCTCTTCCAGGTCTGGCTCTTCATCAGGCGCTACCAAAAATTCTTGGTTTATCCCCTTCTAATATTTAAAAGCATATTGCGTCGAGGGGATTCAAACCTCCGACCTAGTTTCCCTTGTCTCTGTATCTTCAATACCTACCCATTTGGGCCTGTATGTATAAGAAGAAAACCACGAACATGTCTTGCGCAAATTTGTATACCCCTCAACTTTATAAGAAGACTACCACAAACATGTAAACATGCATAAGTAATTTTATAAGATAGATATAACTCTCTGTGACGTGTATGCATAAAAGAAATATTTAATATAAGAAACTAGTTAGAACTTAGAAGTGATACCTACAAGTAAAAGGTATCTCAAGTCTTTTGAAGCCTGCCCCTCTGCCTGGCACAGCTCATTTCATAGCTACCAATCCCCATGCGTATAACTTTACAATTTGCTCATATAGTTAACTCCATACCAGACAGTCAGACACTTAAATACAAAGTAGTTACTCTGCACCTTCTTGTACAACAAGAAATTTGTACTGCCCTCCATAATTTTCTTTTAAAGATCGATTCATTACCCACTTACCCTGTGTCATGTCATCTAATGTACCATCTTTGAACTACAAAGATTCATAAATTAGCTAACTGAAAGCTCCATCCTGATTTGATGTGGCATTAAGATCACTAAATATTATGCTTTTCTTTTTGAGAAAAAAAACTATTATTTAATGTCGGAAAAGATCATATATTGTCACTTAATTTAGAAGAAGAGATGGTTCTGTATCGTACTCTGGGTGGAACTGGCCTCTATACTGATGATTTGGTTATTGCTTACTATGTGTTCCAATAAATTTTAGATTTATTCACTATGGTATCACATATTTTACACTGTTTATTTTGCAGATTGGATGCAGCTGTTATTGATCTCGTTGCAGATGATGGTGCTGGCATGCAAAAACAAAAAACTGTATTCCATTGGGATAAGGTATCTTTTAACAAACTAGAGCTAAATGGCACATTCTCCTTTCTTCTAAAGATTTTCTGATGTCTGACATAGTTTTTATTGGCAGAGAAGTAAAAAGTATATCAAGCTGAACAACGGGGACCGTGTTACAGCTAGCGGGAAGGTAATATAGATACCTGATACTAAAGCTTCCCTTGTGATATAAGAATGAACTGATTGTAAGGTGTATTTCTTGTAATGTTTTATTGGAATAGGAAAAATGCGAGATAGAGGCGATATTTGATACCTCATAGCAAATTATTGACATGTATGAATAGGGTTGGTTGTATCCTAGATTTCACAAGTGTTCTACTGGAATAGTAGTGCAATCTGTATAGGTAGATATAACTTTACCTATTTACTGGACCAACAAACGAGTAAGTGAAGGATGACTTTGATGAAGTTAAATTAAGTCTATAACTTGTTCTTGATTGAAACCAGATTCATCAATGAAAATTTTGGTGATCAACATTGGATGCCAGAAATTGAAATGGCTCCTGATAAAATTAGAGTAAAGGTGAGGTAGTCGTCAAAACCATATAAGACGAGTCCTATTGCTGGTGCATCTACTGGTCTGTACAACTTATGTTCAAACAGTTTAAGACAAGTTCTCCCATGCTGGCCTTAGTTGCAACAAACTTTCCGTGAATATGATAATTTCTTACCCTATCTAGTATTAACTGGTTGCCAATGGAATGTAAATGATTCAATTTCTTACATGGCTTTGAGATTGCTGCAAAAGAAAAGGTGCAAAAGGTTACTAAGTGGTGATACCTGATGGATCTAGAAGAGTAGTTGAGCTGAAATATAGACTTATGGTTCAACTAATTGCGTGTCTTTTGGACGCATACACATGCTAAGGCCCCTAACTAGTTTGTACTTTCCATATATTTGGATTCTTAACTGCGATACTAGTACTAGAGTTGGGTGTATTTGTAGCTTTGTTCTTTTATCCCTGGTAACTAAAACCTAGATTATATTCTTATAATGTATATAGAAAATTGTTGTTTAATCTTTCTAACAATTATCAAGTGAGAAGAAAGGTGTTTCTGTAACAAACCTTAGATCCTCTTTGTTATCAGTCACTGCTATTGCATTTAATCTTCTTTGTGACGAATATTATAATTGAAAAATTGATCCTTGACATGCACAGATCAAGACGGAGGGTGGTGCAAAAGTGAAGGCTACCAAGACAGGAATCTACAAGAAATGGAAGGAGCGGTCACATAGACAGATTTCTCTTAATGGGACAGATACAAGAGGCATTGATGAAGGCGTCCATGCAGGTGATGCTAGTTCCATTACCTCGCTTCTAGTCCTGTTTATTTTGTATTCTATGTCAAATTAGTATATTAATTTGTTTTCTGTTTTTCCGTGTAATGACCAGAAGGTCCGAAACATCAAATATCATGAATCGTTGTGATATATAGGCAATTCATAGGAACATTAATCTAACAAAATACACCTAGTATCTCAACAAGTGAGTATGTCGTATGTACTTAGACAAGCTAGTACATAGCACCTAGAATAAATAAACTTCTAAAGTTAAAATGCCTCCTAGAAGTTGGCAAAAAAAAAAAAATCCTGGAAGTTGGTCGGTTTAGTTTTTCTACTTCCATCTTACAGGTATGCAGCACCATGCTTGAATTTGTGAACATGGAAAATGATGGAGTAATCCGGGGAGCACGACACATAAATTTTCTCGACCAACTAGTTTTCTATTTTGTGAAGACATGACCAAAGGACCCAAATATCAGCAGCAGTCTCAAACTCCGGTGGTTATAGCCCATTCCCCTGCTATACCATTTACCAACTAGTTTTGTATTTTGTGAAGAGACGGCCAAAGGACCAAGATATCAGCATCAGACCTGGAACTGTTGTGGATATGTCTCAAGCTGTTCCGTGGGCCGAGCAGTCCGAAAACCCCCATGCGGAGATGAAAGACGGGTATTTATAAGGATATGACAAGGCATGATAGTCATATAGTGGTCACGTGCGTAGAAAGATAGATTACAAAGATTAGAATAAAAACTTGCGCATGCCTTGTTGATCAAGTGTATATATATGTATATATATATTGGAAATGGTAATTGTGTTGAACGCCCCCAACTGGGAATCAATCTCCTGGCCACTCGGGCTGCATGCCTCACCACTACCACATATATATATATATATATATATATATATATATATATATATGTATTTCCGTATATATATATACACACACGCACGCACACACACACACACAATATATGTAATCATAACATATAAATATACTAATATACCATATTAAAGTACATATTTTTAATTCTAATTCTTTTTTACCAAATAAATGGGCCTGCGTGCCGGCCCAGACCAGTTCTACCCGGACTGGGTTTAGGTATTTCGGTCAAAGCCCGGGCCTGCCCGGATGCTTTGACTGGACTAACCTGCCCTGGACCGAACCCAGTCAAACCTGGTCCGGTTCGGCCCCGGCCCGGCCTACGGATCACCTACAGATATGGCCCATACCCCTGGAATACCATCTGCATGTTCATATCCTATGGAATTGGTAGGAGACTAGTCTTGTAATTGGATGGAAAGAGTCCTATTGATCTCCTGTTGACAAATTCTCCCCTAAATTATTTTCGTATGACTAGTAATTGCCCTGCAGGCAGACCAAATATTTACCCTAATATGTTCAAGTGATCATAGACAGAATTGAGGTTCCCACTAGCAAGACAAAACACAGGCTGGCAATAGAATAAAGCTCCCACCATAATGAGCAACACCACACCTTTTACTAGGCTACAAGAAAGGGGTAAAGTGCATTTAAACCCTCCTTAGATGTTACGAAAATGCAAATAAAGACTCCCTGATTTGAAAAACCCAAAAGGTTACGAAAATGCTCAAATCACCCCCTAAGCTAACTTTTCTGTTAACGGGTGTTAAAATGGGGTTGTGTTGACCATTTTACCCCTGGGCTATCTAATATTAACTTGTTAAAAACGGTTAGTTCTAAAATTATTTTTTTAAAAACGGTTACGCAAAAATACTTGTTAAAAAGTGGATAAATATTAACAAAGGGAAAATGGTCTTTGCTAGTAAAATTATTTATTAAAATTATTTTAATTAATATTAACTTGTTAAAAACGGTTAGTTCCGTCAAAAAAGTGGATAAATATTATTTAAAATTATTTTGTCATAAATTATTTTTTATTTAACAAATATATAAATATTTTTGGGAAAAACAAAACTGATAAATACAAAAAAAATCAATTCTTAAAAAATAGAAATGATGAAAAACTGGAAAAAAATACCAAATAAAAAACAAAAAAATACTATTAAAATATGAAAAAAATAAAAAATAGACAAAATATTCCAAAAAACCAAAAAATGAGGATAAATCTTAAACAATGAAAAAAGACAAACAAAAACTATACAAATTTGAAAATAAAAGTCACTCTTAAAAAACTAGAAAAGATTTTTAAAAAGATGAAAAAAAATAAAATAAGAACTAAAAAAATGGAAACAAAAAACAAAATATTAAAAAGATTATTAAAATAACCTCCCGTTCTTAAAAAGATAGAATTCTCATGCTTGACGTCATTTTCGAAAATAAATGTTTATAATCTAAATAGTAGGTTTTCATCTTAAATTTTTTCTGGAAAAAAAAATCTTTTAACAAATGTCCGGTTAGTCCTGAACTATCCAGCCATTTAACTTAAGGCATATTTTTTAAACCGTATTTGGAGCTAGATAACTGTAACTAATATTATATTATTTAATATTTTATAATAATTATAATCTTAATTAATAATTATAATCTTAGTTAATAATTTATTAATTACAATTTTATTATAATATTAATTAATAATCATTTAATCATAATTATAATTATAGTTAATAATTTATATATTATAATAATTTTAATTAATAATTTAGTAATCATCATTATAATCATCATTATAGTCTTACTTAATAATTTATTAGTCATGACTATTATCGTAATTATTTATTTATTAATTCTAACTGAAATTGTAAATCTTGGTACAAATTTATTTTCATCACATGTATTACTTAAACAAATAACTTAAATATTACTAAACGTGTCAAAAATCCAAAAATAAATTGCAAAACATGTATGTCGAAGCATGGTCCGAGTTCAGTGGCTGCCACCGCCTTTGTCGATTATCTAGGAATAGGCTTCCATAATTTCTATTTGGACGTCTTGAGAAAAAAAAGGAATAAGTAAAAGAAGCTTCAAACATTAAATGAGAGCAAATAAGTAAAAAAAAAGGGAATATAAAAAAATTTGCAGTTGGATTTGAGATCTGTAGATAAGAAAAAGCTTCAATACATTAAATGAGAGCAAATAAGTAAAAAAAAAGGAATATAAAAAAAAATTAAATATTATTTTTTCTTCCAACCAACCGGTCAAAAAATATAAAATATAAAGCTTAGGTTTTATGTTTCAAACAAACATTCTTATATATAGAGAATGAAAGAGAGCCAGCAGCCACAATGTAAGCATTAGGGGTATTTTGGGGAGTGCACATTTTTTTATATCTAAAATATGGGCTCTAACGGCTAGTTCTAACGTTATTTTGACGGAAAGAGGCATTCCGAGCAAAAACGGTTTTGCGGGAGGTGCAAACTGCTTAAGTTTTCTAAAAGGTCTTATTTTGCGAACGAGGCAACTCTAAGGAGGGTTTAAATGCACTTTATAACCCTGTATTTGCTACCTATTGCCAGAAATTGTGTTCCGTAACGGATATTTTAGTTCCACATTATGTGTATTGAGTTCCCACTTGAAATGATTATTTGAAGTTTAACTAGTGTATCATGTTTCGGTTTTCATTTGCGTTCTGAAGTGTTTCATGTTTCAGCTATCCATGCTATGACATGGAAGTTTACGAAGTGAATAGAGATTATACCTGTCTTTGATCTCCAGTATACAACAAAAATCACCTGCTAAACGTCACTGGGCAAAAAGGAAAATTTACTGAAGACAACAAAGCTAAGTTGATTTAGTGACATTAGGCAAAGGGAGCCTAGAAGCTAAGTTGTTTCACAAATGTGGTCACAAATAAACAAGGGACTATAGGATGTAGAAAGCAAGGAGGTAAGAAGTTGATGCATGAGAACAATATTAGATTAGCTACACGGAACATAGGAACCTAACAGGAATGGGAATGGAGTTACTGAGTACAATGATTAGGAGAAATATTAATATAGTTTGCCTACGAGAGAGTAAATAGTAGGTGAGAAATCGAGGGAAATAGATACCACTGGATTTAAAGTTTGGTATACATGGGAAAAAGGCATATAAATGGGTAGGGATACTTGTGGATAAATAATTGGCGAATAGTGTTGTAGGTGTAAAAAGAATAGGTGATAAAATAAGATTAATTAAGTTGATATCAGGAGAGGATGTTATTAATGTAACTAGTGCATATGTGCCTTATATGAAAATACTAAAGGGACTTTTCAAAAAATACCGATAGTTTGATTCAGGGAGTACCTACAGGAGAAAAATTATAAAATGATTGACTTAAATGGGGATGTTGGACATGAGCAATGACTATGAATATAGAGTTAGGAATGAAGGGGACGATAAGATCCTTGATTTTGTAATGTCATATGACATAATAGTAGCAGATACTTGGTTTAGGAAGAAAGATGAACATTTAATTACTTTTAAGAGCGGATCCAATTTTAGCCAAATAAGTTACTTTCTTACTAGGAAGGTTGATAGACTAGCAGGTAAAGATTACAATGTTACTAGGAGAGAGCTGAACCACTCAACATAGGTAAATGATCTTAGATATTACAAATTAGAAAATGGAAGAGAAATGCTAGAATAGAGAAGAGACCGAGAACTTGAAAGGAAAGAACTTAGTACTATTTTAGGAAGATGGAACATAGAAGAAAATCTAATGTTATGTAGTGTAATATGTCAAGTAGCATTAAGAGAGTAGCAAAAGAGATTTGAGGAGTTTCTACAGACAATGGTTGGACTTCGAAAGAAAGTTTGTGATGGAACAAGGAAGCTCAAAAGATAATTAAGATAGAATTGCCTATGAAGAGTGGCAAAAGTGTAAAAAATAAAGAAAACTTTTAGAGATATAAGACTAATAAAGAACAAAGCTGAGAAAGCAATTAGTGAAGCTAAATCTAAGGCCTATTATTATTTGTATAGGAGCTTAGAAACTAAGGAGGGATAGAGATATATAGACTCCATAAGAGTAGGGAAAGGAAGAATAGAGACATAGGTAATATTAAATGTATTAAGAGTGAAGACCGAAAGGTACTACTAAGAGAGATTGATATTAAGGAGAGGTGGAGGAGTTACTTCCACAAATTATTTAATGAGAGTAACCTAAAAGAGCTTAGTCTAGTCTAGAGACTCTAGACATAGAGTTAGTTCGTGATAAGTCTTATTGCTAGTATCGTAAAATTAGAATTGTTGAAGTTAGGGATGATTTAAAGAAGATGAAAAGTAGAAAAATGGTTGGGCCCGATGATATTCCTATTGAGTGTTGGAAATACATATGTGAGAAAGGATTGATATGACATACCGATTTATTCAACCAAATCCTAAAGAAAATATACGAAGTTGTAGCAACTGCCGAAAATTAAGCTTATGAGTCGTACCATGAAACTATGAGATATAGTAGTTGGGTAAAATTTAAGGGGAAAAAACTAGATTTCCAGAGGTCAATTTAGAAAAATCTATCATGGAAGCCACTTATTAGGAAGATTAGTGAAAATATTTAGAGAAATGGATTTACATATGTTATTTTTATTGAGGTAGAGAAAGCTTATGATAAGTTCCTAGGGAGTTAATTTGGTGGGATTTGGAGAAAAATCACGTTTCTAGTAGCTATATTGAGACCGTTCAGGATACATACGATGGATTCACGATGACTGTGCGAACCGTTGGAGGAGATAGTAAAGGATTTCCTATAACCGTTGGCTTGCATCAAGGATCATCATTAAGCCTATACCTTTTTGGGGTAGTTATGTATGAGATCACTAGGTATATCCAGGAGGAGGTTCAGTGGTGTATGACGTTTGACGTTTAATGTATTGTTTTGGTCGATGTGTAGAGAAGGGTTAGATGCTAAAATAGAGGTATGGGGAGGACTTTGGAATCTTAAGAGTTTTAAAATTAGGACAAAAACGGAGTATATGAAATATAATTTCAACCAAAAGACAGAAACGAGAGGGGGGTGCATATAGATTGACAAGAGATATCTATAGTTATCAGTATTTTGATTAATTATTCATCATGGCGTAGAGATTGAGAAGGATATCATGTATAGATTGAAAAAAATGATGGTTCAAATGAAGGATTGCTTCTGGAGTACTTTGTGATTGGAAGATACCTAGCACAATTTTATAAGATAACATTAAGATCAACCATGTTTTATGGATCAACGTGTTGGACCATTAAGAAATGACATCCAAAAAGTTAGTATAGCAGAAATGAGAATGCTAAGATGGATGAGTAACTTTACATTGAAATATAGGATAATAAATGAACGTATTCGTGGAAAGTTGGAGGTGGTGTCAATTGAGGATAAGATGAGAAAAAATCATCTTATGTTGTTTAGACATGTGCAATATAGACCAATAGATGCACCAATGAGGAGGAGCGATAAGATAGTAGTTAAAGGAGCCGCTAGGACTAGAGCTAGGTCTAAACGAACTTGAATGGAGGTTTTAAAGAAGTATATGATTTTTTGTTAGTACCCCAGAGGACGTGGCCCTTAAGAGAGCAGAATGAAAGAGTGATTCAAACAACCGACCACAAGATTATGGGACCACAAAATATGGGATAAAAGTCTGTGTTGTTGTTGTAGGCTCAGGTAGACACTACTAACATCATTTTTTAGATACTGGAAAAAGGGAAAGCTGAACATGTCACATTTCCATAGGTGAAAAGCCTAACATTGGGTTATCCCAAAGTGTGCGAAGGGTACGCTAAACCACGTCAGACCCTACTTGCTGAATGACTGAATTGAGTTTTTTTGTACTGGATGCACACTCCACTTGCTGAATGACTGAATTGAGTTTTGTTTACTGGACGGTTCATGGTAGGTAGTATTTTCCTGACTGGGCTCCTGCATGAGACGCGAATCCTAAAATGTCAAATTTCACATTGTAAGAAGGATTGCGCACTCCACTTAGATTGTGTGGGTGTGTTTGGTTGCAAGCAAGTGCGATAAAGTGATAAAAGGGTGTTTTTGGTTGCACTTTTACTACTTTTATTGTTTGGTTACAAGTGAAGCTAGTTTCTCTTGTTGGATGTTTATGTAAAGTAGCTCTTGTTCCTTTCAAAATTTGGATCTCATTTTCTCAAGATTGAAGTAGGTTTTGTGGAATTATAATAATTTTTTATTCTCGACTTTTCATAGTGACCAGTGTAAAAATTTACACATCAAGTCATTCTACTTTTTTTTATTTAAATTTTAGATGTCCTTTCTCCAAGCCGGGCCGTGGCTATATAAGCCACCCAGCCGCCCGAGGGGAAATTCGAACCCAAGACCTGTGCTTGGACCCCCTCCCCCCACCCCCCCTCGCACTACCACTAGGCTAGTGCCTTAGGGACACTTTCAAGTGGCCAAATTTTTTGTAACCAAACAACGTAACTTAAAAAACTAACTTAAAGAGTGGACTTTTGTATGTCACATCTTTTCTTTTGGTTCTACTTGCTTTCAACCAAACACACCCTTACCGGAGGAGTGGAGTTGGTTTAGGGTGTGTTTGGTTCCAAGTAAGTGGAATTAAGGGATTGATTGGTTGCATGTATATAGGAATCCCCTGCAACATTTGTCGCTGTAGCTGGTGTTATGGCAATTTTGACTGCAAGATGTGATACCAATTACAATGAAACAAACACTGGAGTTGGTGTAAATGTTGAAGCAAATGTTGCAGTAATTGATTTATGGGCAACTAAATAGCCCTTAAGTGCAAAAATGTAACTTGATAGAAGTCCACTCTTTTTAAGTGAGTTTTTGAGATACATTGTTTGGTTACAATTTTTTTTCCCCGTGAATTCACTTGTAGCAGTTTATATGTTTTGTTTGGTAGTGTGCAAGTGGAAAGACTTTAAGCATGAATTTATACACTTGATACATAGTGAAAAGAGAAAATATATAATAATTTTGAAATGGAGAATGTGATATCCTAATTTTGAAAGGAGGGGGGTGGGGTGGAGGGTGGCAAAACAAATTTTATGTTACCAATCACACCCTTAGGTGTATTGATCTGTGGGTTATTAGTATGAGCCTCAACCGGCTGCAAATATCAGGATTTGGGGCATACGTAGTCAAAGGTGTATTGGACTGTCTGTGGTTAGTAGTATGAGCCTCAAGTGGCTGCAAACTCTCAGGATTTGGGCCATACGTAGTCAAAGATCCAATGGGCCACTGTGCTGTCCAACCGCAGGTTGTGTTTGACAAATGCTGGTATGTGGTGGAAACAGTGGAACCCCGTGAAATAAGTCAAATAACACATATACCATAATTTAGGGCCTCTGGATTGCCATACAGAATACTGCCTGCATAATAGTCTTCTCAGAAGGCTGTACTTGAGTTGAAGCTCAGTGTGGATGTTTTTTTATATGGAACTATCGGTCATGAAATTAACGTTGATGTTTTTTTTTTGTTCTGGATATCGATGGCAGTTGCCTCTTCATGCATAAGCATACCTGCATCCCTTCTCAACATTCTACACATTCATCATCCAAGCCTTCTCCCATCATAATAGGGTCGGCTATGGAGCATAACAAAGCTCCATAAACGATTTGGCATAGTTTTTACAACTGGCTGTGTACCTGAGATCAAGATTCTACACAATGTTTTACTAATACAAAGGTTGAAGTTAGTAACCTTTTTCTATGCAATTTCATAATTTTGTGTTCATGAGTTTTGACAACTGCACTAGAGTGCTAGCTTGACTGTTTTCATTCTTGCTTTATGCCATGTAGTTGTGATGTAAGTTGCCGTAATGAGGTTAATGGAATCCGTATCCGAATACAGACATTTCATTCTCGCTTTGTGCCATATAGTTGTGACATAAGTTGCCCTAATAACGTTAATGGAGACGGTATCCATATCCATGTCTGTATCCGTGCAACATAGGTGACTACATTATGTGCCTATTTTGAAAATGCTCGTGTGTGTATCGTGTCCTTATCCCTGTCTGTATTTATGCAAAATAGGCTGTGGCATAATTGACATAAACATGATATGTGTTGTCTGTCCCCTCAAATTCCTGCCTTTAATGCATGCGATATGCACATTCCACTTTCTATCTAAAAGTTGAAGTTTATGTAGTCGAATACTACTCGGTTAGCAGTTAAAACTTTCTACATATCACATGTTTTAATTTCTTATATTAACTGTTCTGTTCTTCTCATACATTCAGATAGTTGTCTTTTAGCTTATTTCTTGGGATTTAAACTGTGCTTCTATCCACCATATAGTCTCCAAATAAAAGAAGGAACAAAGTGGGTCTGTTCTATGTAACTTATCAATTTCTTTTTTTATATCAACAGGCGCCCGACAATTTAGAGAAAATAATAGGGGCAATTTCAGAGGTGGAAAGAATTGGCGTTCTGTGCCTAATGCCAATGCACCATCTGAGCTAAGAGACCCCGAACAAGTGCGGAAGGATAGACAGCAGAAGGCCAGTAGGATTTCACACATGAAGAGCAGAACACCAAAGGGGAAAAAGTCTGGTAAAAGAGGTGGCAAAGGGCAGAAAAAACGTTGAACTTCTGCAATCACTCGAGTACTTGACATGGTCATGCAGAAAGACTTTAACCCCCTCATGATTTGGCATTTGCCATTGCTGGAGCACACGAACTGGTCCTCTTCACCAGAGAACAAAACCTAAACATCAAGAGGAATTCTTTCACCAGATGATGCCATCTTGAATGCCTTGTAAACTTTTGATGATTTTGTGGCATTTCCTCTCCCCTTTTCTCATCCCTTGTATAAGTTGGGATGGTATTGCTCTAGATCAGTGTAATATGTAATTTTGGTGCTCATTTCAAACTACACTGCCATAATTAACATTTATGTGCTCGATACTTATATGTAAGGCTACATAATGGGAGCAAGAAGAAATACTTACACTTCTATAGGGATAAGATCAAATTTTGTTTCAAAGATGCATCCGGAGAACAAATGCTCATATCCCTCCCTACAGATGAGGTGAAGGATCAGCCTACGCCTTCAGAACTGACGGGTGCACCAAGTACCTTTATGCAGGAGAGAGATTTTCCCCCCCAAAAGGAAATTGATGCTTAGTTTGTGGATCCACATGATCTTGATTAATTTTTCATTCTTATGGGAAATTGCAATTACAATTAATTTTTCTTTCCTTGAAAGGTGCGGAAAATTGGAAGGAAAAGTGAATATCTGGGTGAGAAGGTGAATCCATTGGGTGAGGGAGGATTTTTTTTTTTTCCTTTTTTTCCCCTTGGGAATCAATTTTCTTTTATGCTCATTTCCTTCCTTTGGCATTCAAACACAAAAATAATGACCATCCTTTTCTACGATCTTGATTGTGCGAACCAAACGAAGCCTTCGGGATACAATCTGTAACCGAATAAGCCTTGTATTCAAATGTTTTTTCTGAGTTTTCAGAGTATGCAGTCTTTGAGTGCCTTCAAGTAATCTTTGAGAGCTTACAAGTATGTCTTCTTTCTGAGCTTTCAGAGCTACTCAAATGTTTTTATAGACAAATGTTACTATAGATAACTTCCACATACTCTCCCTTCCTATGACCTGCTTAATCGGCAGAAAAGGCCGCTTCTTACTATCTTTTCTTGTGTCATCAGCATCAAAGTCTTCCCCATCAGGATTACAGCACTTGCCTTTCACCCACGTTTACTCAAATGTCCATTTTTTTTGGAGGTTTCTTGGGTTCGTGTTTAAACGATCATTTGAGTTCCTAAATGAATGACATGTTTAACGAAGTGTTCATCTGTAATAGCTTGCCGTTTGGCTTTCCACCAAATGAAGTCCGAGATGAAACATAACTTCAATCCAAACTAGTTCTATTGTCCAAGAATGAAGCATGTAAGGGACTTGTCACAACTTAGCTTTTATGATTGACTGTCGATGTGATCTTAATCCTCTATTCTGGCAAATGTTTAGCCATATTAGCTATGTGTATGAGAGGTCATGCCATAAAATCTAGACACATCTCCACATATATCAAGCCAAGAGTGAAAAAAAAGGAATGACATTGCCATACCATCTTCTCTATAGGGCACAAAGATACAATAGGCATTAGAATACAGGAATGAGGGAGGTGAGGGTTCATTTGACATAGATGCAAAAGGCTAATAGTAAAGGCACTCAAGTTGGATGTCCTAACATTAAGAAGGACTGCCAACTTCGTTTACAGTCTATCTTAATATTCAAATTCTTTAGGACTGTCAACTTTGATGGCAGTCATACTTTATGTTAGGACTGACAGTCCTAGGACTAGACTAGTCCCAAGTAAAACTTGGAGTGCCTTTAGAATTAGCCTTCATAAAAAATATGAGAGAAGCATTATCTTTTAAGTTCCCATCATTATTCATCCTTCCAACTATATCACAAAAGCATCCTCTCCTGAGCTAATTATGCTTTGTTTCGTGCCTCAATCCCCATCCAAACCCTATCAACTCCCTTTTTTCAGTTCACAACTCCTGGCCACTCACTCACTTTCCCTACTTTTGTTGTGGCAAAATAAAGTTGAAAGAGCCCCCCTCTCCCCTATCTCTATCGCTATCCCTTCATAGTTAAATGGAAACAAAAATCGTTTTAGGTCCATTTGTTCCTCCATCTTGCTTGGCTAGTTCTAGAGACAATTGTATTTTTAAGATGAATGCAACTTTGTGAGGTGTGGCTTGTGTGCCTTGGATTGGAAACGAAAATTTTGTTTGGTAATTAGCATTTTTAGTTGATGGAGAGTTCAAGCAAGAAACCGAAAGGAATTCCAACCGAAAGGAATTCCTCCTCTTTTGGTGGGGTGTTGAAAGTATAAGTACCATATGCTTGAAATCTATGTGGATGCAAGAGCAACTACTTTATGCAAACACTTCTTTTCAAAGTGGGGGTATAATGCAAGAGGGCTTTGTAAGGAAAGAGTAATTTTGCCACTTTAGAAGTTGGGGGCGTTATAAAGTGTCATTAGTTTTGCTTCTTAGGACTTTCACTTTGCAACATAATTATTTGTAGCCATTGCTTAAAACACATATTAATGTTTTGAGTGTTTCAACTTTGCTCGTTTGCTTACACTATTGCCGAACAGGACACAACTATGTTAAAAACAAAAATATTACCATCTTACTTTTTGAAAATACCTTCCTCAATTTTCAATTCCTCGATCTCCTTTTTCAAAGCAGGAATACCCTCCTATCAGAGAGGGGCGGTGTCCATTACGGCGGTGATCAGACAGTTAGAACAACTGGGCCTTCGAGCTGGGGTCAAATAGGTCTTAGTGTTATTAGCTGTCGTGCAGTTAAACAAATACTATCACGCCAATCGACCGGCACTTTATGTCGTCCTGATCTGGTATATATGCTAACGTGGAGTAGGAAATGAGTTGCTTAAAATGTATACTTAACACAACTTTCAAGAACCTCATTTTTAATTCAAAAATCGCTTTACCATATATACGAGTATGGAAAGGGAAGAGGCAGAGCAGGCCCCTTATAGGGAGCTTCGGCATATTTAGGATGTCGCTCCTCGTACGCACGTCTGCGACATAATACAGGTGCGTGTGTGTTATGCGTGCATATATCATGTGTGCATGCGGAAGAACGTATGCAGGCGGATTAAAGTGTTGGAGTGGGTGGGGTTCCCAACCTATGTGGAGAAGATCCCGGAGTGCGACGAGCACCGTCCGATGTCGGAGAAGCTCGGGAAGTAGGCGACGGAGTTGCTGCTGTTGCTGCTGGAGCTGCTGGAAGCAGGGGATCCGAGTTCGGGCCGAACTCGGTCCCATGGAGAGTTCGGGCCGAACTCGGTCTGGCCGTTCCAGGGTTTGGCCAGTAGGTGCTGGTTGTCCCACACAGAGTTCTGGCCGAACTCTGTGTCGTCGGGGGCTGAAGCGAATTTCAGGATGAGTTTTCATCATTGGATCTAATCCAACGGTTCAGGTTGGTTGCGGGATTAGGGAGTTAAGTTGAGTTTTCTCAACCCTAATTCATTATCGTATGATCGCAACGCATTGGACAACACAAGTTTGAGAGAGGAAGGAGGCAAGAGTGCCATTACAACTTCGGAGAAGAAGACGGAGGATTGAAGGTCGCTGTTCGAAGGAGATCGTGTTCGGGTAATATCTACTCGTCGTTCTCGCTCTTCGTAGCCTTGTAATCATTGTTCTTATCTCTGAGTGTTGTGGGGATCCGATTTGGATCGGGAGGAGTTTGTAGAGGGTGTAATTCTTCTATTCCATTAGTGGAGGCTTCTCAGGGTTGGACTCCGATCGTCCCGTGGTTTTTTTTCGCAAGGGTTTCCACGTCAAAAATTCTCTGTGTCTGCGTGGATTGTTTTTGTGTGATTGTTTTTGGGTTCGTGCATTGTATTACTCGGTCCTCTCGCAGGTACTCTCCGGTTTGGGGAAAGGTTTCCGCGTTTCTTTCCCAACAGAGTGGTATCAGAGCCAGGTTCAAAGGGTGTCAGGAGTTGACAGAGGAACCAGAGAGGAGAGATGGACGCGAAGCCGGTGCGCATGGTGAATCTGAACGGCACAAACTATCATTATTGGCGGAGCAAGATGAAGGATTTGCTGTTCGTCAAGAAGCTGCATCTGCCCGTATTTGCATCCGAGAAGCCCAGTGATAAATCCGAGGAGGACTGGAAATTCGAGCATATACAGGTGTGCGGATATATCAGGCAGTTCGTTGACGAGAACGTGTACAACCATGTTGCCAATATTGAGCACGCGAAGACGTTATGGGATAAGCTGGAATCTTTGTACGCGAAGAAGACCGGGGTAAACAAGTTGTTCCTGATCCGGACGATGATGGGTCTGTGGTACAAAGATGGGGCGTCTATTACGGATCACTTGAGTGATTTCCAGGGCGTGGTTGACCAGCTATCTTCTATGGGAGTCAAGTTCGACGACGAAGTTCAGGGACTGTGGCTGCTGTGTACATTGCCAGACTCGTGGGAGACCGTACGAGTATCTATGATCGCTTCTGCTCCAGAGGGCGTGGTCAGTCTGGAGTTTGCCAAGAGCGGGGTGTTGAATGAAGAGATGCGGAGACGTTCTCAGGGCACTTCATCCACATCCCACCACTCAGAGGCACTTGTTTCAGAGAGCCGCGGAAGGGGCAAAAGCAGGGATCCAGGTGGTGGCAGAGACAAGAGCAGGGGGAAGTCCAAGGGTCGTTACGAGGACTCAGAGTGTTACCATTGCGGTAAGAAGGGCCATATCAAGCGGAATTGTTTCGCTTGGAAGAGAGAGAAGAAGGGCGAAAAGGGGAAGCAAGAAGAGAACACTACAGCGGCGGCCTCGGTGCATGGAGGCGATGTGATCGTCGTAGGTGATGAGGTCATTACTAACCTCGCCTGCGATGACAATTCTTGGCTGGTGGACTCAGGGGCTTCAGCACATGTATCTCACAATAGGGCACTGTTTGCCACTTACACGACAAGAGACTGTGGCGTGTTGAAGATGGGCAACAGAGATGTGTCGAAGGCGGTTGCCGTTGGAGATGTGCATTTGAGAACGAAGACGGGTGCGGTTCTTGTTCTCAAGGATGTTCGTCATGTCCCTGATATCCGTTTCAACCTGGTGTCGGTTGGAAGGTTGGATGACGAGGGATTCTTCAGTCTCTTCGGGAACAGTCAGTGGAAGCTTTCCAGAGGTTCGATGGTGATTGCCAGAGGAAGCAAGAAGTCCGATCTCTACTATATGGAGGGAAGCACAGAGGGGGCACAGGAGGTGAACGCAGTCAGTGATGCGTCTACCGAGTTGTGGCACAGGCGGCTCGGCCATATCAGCGAGAAGGGGATGAGCTACTTGGTGAACAGGAAAGTAATTTCGGGGCTCAAGTCTACAAAGTTGGAGAACTGCACGCACTGTTTAGCTGGAAAGCAAAATAGGGTGTCTTTCCAAAGTCACCCAAGTTCGAGGAAGCCGGCGTTGCTCGAGTTGATTCACTCGAATGTCTGCGGTCCTATGAAGGTAAAATCTCTTGGTGGTGCTTCTTACTTTGTGACTTTTATTGATGACTGTTCCAGGAAGGTTTGGGTCTATGCCTTAAAGACCAAGGATCAGGTGCTGCCTACTTTCAAGGAGTTTCAGGCCTCTGTTGAAAGGGAGACGGGCAAGAAGTTGTTGTGTGTTCGGTCCGACAATGGCGGCGAATACATCGGTCCCTTTGATGCGTATTGCAGAGAGCAAGGGATACGACACCAGAAGACTCCGCCAAAGACACCTCAGCTCAATGGTGTAGCGGAGCGCATGAACAGGACACTGATAGAGAGGGTGCGGTGTTTGCTGTCAGAAGCAAACTTGCCGGGCAGTTATTGGGGTGAGGCTCTTCTCACAGCTGCTTATATTATTAATTTGTCTCCTAGTGCTCCTTTGCAGGGTGATGTGCCTGATAAAGTATGGTACGACAAAGAGCCGTCATACAATCACCTGCGGGCGTTTGGTTGTAAAGCCTTCGTGCATGTACCGAAGGACGAGAGGACCAAATTTGAGCCGAAGACGAGGCGATGCGTCTTTGTCGGCTACGGTCGGGATGAGTTTGGCTATAGACTCTACCACCCAGTGGAAGAAAAGCTCTACAGAAGCAGGGACGTGGTGTTCGTCGAGGATCAGACCATGACCAACACTTAGGATTTCGAGACGCCTTCTGAGGCTGAGGAATTGCCTGAGTTAGAGTCATTTCGCTTCGAGCAGTTTCCAGAGGACATCGCAGAGGATCCAGTTATGGGGGAGCCGGTACATGGAGTTGCTCCCAACCTTGATCATCAGCCTGCTGATGGTGGTCAGGGTGTTCCTCAGGAGGATGAGCATGCCGGAGAGGTAGTTCCTGAAGGGGCGGAGGCTGTCGGTATACAGCCAGCACCAGTGGCTCCACTGAGAAGGAGTGACAGGGATCGTCGACCATCTACGAGATACTCACCGGATGAGTATGTGCTATTGACTGACGGGAGGGAGCCCGAAAGTTTCGCAGAGGCTATGGAAGACGAACACAGGCAGGAGTGGATGGTGGCTATGCAGGAGGAGATGAGTTCCTTGCACACCAATTCCACTTATGATCTGGTGCGGTTGCCAAAGGACAAGAAGGCTTTGAAGAATCGATGGGTGTTCAGAGTGAAGCAGACGGATGATGCTACTCGCCCTCGATACAAAGCGAGGCTGGTAGTCAAGGGCTACGGTCAGCGGAAAGGCGTTGATTATGATGAGATCTTTTCGCCTGTCGTCAAGCATTCGTCTATCCGGGTGGTGCTAGCATTAGCAGCCAGTTTCGACTTGGAGGTCGAGCAGATGGACGTGAAGACGACATTCCTCCACGGTGATCTTGAGGAGGAGTTGTACATGGAGCAGCCAGAGGGATTCTATGAGAAGGGCAAATCACATTTGGTCTGCCGGTTGAGGAAGAGCTTGTATGGTCTGAAGCAGGCTCCGAGGCAGTGGTACAGGAAGTTCGAGTCGTTTATGGGGGAGCATGGTTATGCACGGACGACGTCGGATCATTGTGCATTTGTGAGGTATTTTGCCGATGATGATTTCATCATTTTGTTGCTCTATGTTGATGATATGCTATTAGTGGGTCGGAATGCCACTAGGATAGCGGATTTGAAGCGCCAGCTGGACGCGGCCTTCTCTATGAAGGATTTGGGCGCAGCGAAGACTATTCTTGGGATGGAGATCAGCCGAGAGAGAGAGTCCAAGCTGCTACACTTGTCCCAAAAGAAGTACATTCACCGGGTACTTCAGCGTTTCGGGATGGACGGGTCGAAGAAAGTGAGTTCCCCCCTCGCGGCTCACTTTAAGCTCACTGAGGAACAGTGTCCATCTACCGAGGACGAAAAAGAAGATATGGAGCGGGTTCCATATGCCTCAGCTGTGGGAAGCCTGATGTATGCTATGGTGTGTACGAGGCCAGATATTGCTCATGCAGTTGGTACGGTTAGCAAGTATCTTTCAAATCCTGGAAGGGTACATTGGAGTGCGGTCAAGTGGATTCTACGTTATCTTCAGGGCACTGCTGGTTGGAGACTTTCCTTTGGTGGTGACGAGCCGAAGCTGGTTGGGTATACCGACGCTGATATGGCTGGAGATGTAGACACGAGGCGATCGACTTCGGGCTACGTGATGATGTTTGCGGGAGGAGCAGCATCGTGGCAGTCACGGTTACAGAAGTGTGTTGCCTTGTCGACGACAGAGGCAGAGTACATTGCGGCGACGGAGGCTTGCAAGGAGCTGTTGTGGATGAAGAAGCTACTGCAGAAAATGGGACTGAAGCAAGAGCAGTATACTTTGCTTTGCGACAGTCAAAGTACGATCCACCTTGTGAAGAATCAGACGTTTCATAGCCGGTCCAAGCACATCGAGACCCGGTATCATTGGATACGGGATGTTGTTGAGAAGAAGGACGCGGAGCTTGAGAAGGTGCATACAGATGACAACGGAGCTGATATGTTCACGAAGATTCTACCAAGGGAGAAGTTTGAGTACTGCAGGCAGGTCGTCGGGATGACGACATCCTCCCCATAGTTGTGAAGGGGGAGATTTGTTGGAGTGGGTGGGGTTCCTAACCTATGTGGAGAAGACCCCGGAGTGCGACGAGCGTCGTCCGATGTCGGAGAAGCTCGGGAAGTAGGCGACGGAGTTGCTGCTGTTGCTGCTGGAGCTGCTGGAAGCAGGGGATCCGAGTTCGGGCCGAACTCGGTCCCATGGCGAGTTCGGGCCGAACTCGGTCTGGCCGTTCCAGGGTTTGGCCAGTAGGTGCTGGTTGCCCCACACAGAGTTCTGGCCGAACTCTGTGTCGTCGGGGGCTGAAGCGAATTTCAGGATGAGTTTTCATCATTGGATCTAATCCAACGGTTCAGGTTGGTTGCGGGATTAGGGAGTTAAGTTGAGTTTTCTCAACCCTAATTCATTATCTTATGATCGCAACGCATTGGACAACACAAGTTTGAGAGAGGAAGGAGGCAAGAGTGCCATTACAACTTCGGAGAAGAAGACGGAGGATTAAAGGTCGCTGTTCGAAGAAGATCGTGTTCGGGTAATATCTACTCGTCATTCTCGCTCTTCGTAGCCTTGTAGTCATTGTTCTTATCTCTGAGTGTTGTGGGGATCCGATTTGGATCGGGAGGAGTTTGTAGAGGATGTAATTCTTCTATTCCATTAGTGGAGGCTTCTCAGGGTTGGACTCCGATCGTCCCGTGGTTTTTTTCCGCAAGGGTTTCCACGTCAAAAATTCTCTGTGTCTGCGTGGGTTGTTTTTGTGTGATTGTTTTTGGGTTCGTGCGTTGTATTGCTCGGTCCTCTCGCAGGTACTCTCCGGTTTGGGAAAAGGTTTTCGCGTTTCTTTCCCAACATAAAGAACAGGCGTATGTGCAGTTGCGCGCACGCGCCTCATGCCTACACGCGGGTTAAGAACGAACACGCGTATGCGGACGGATTACGTACATGTTCGCACCTAGTAGAGCATGAGTATGTGCGCCCGTCCACGGCTAAGAACACAACGCAAGCGTCTCCCTGCCCATATCATGGAAATAAGTCTTGATCGATCGTTAAAATAATCTGAGGTTGTCTTAAACCAATCTACAATCAATTTAATTTCTATTTAGGTTTCAATCTCTATATTTGTCAAAAAAAGAGAGGAGCTTATAGCTCATTTTTATTCCTATATATTTTAACTATCGGGGAAGAAAAGTACCCCCTTTCTAGTGTAGTCGCTCATAGCAGACCCCCTCAGCCGCCGGTCACTGAGTTTATATGATTAAGACATCAAACTTTGTATGTCGAATTCAAAGTCACTTCTGTTTTTGTTGTCGCAATAGAATTGAAAATTTTAACAAAATGTGTGGAAGGTTAACTCTCTGATTGCATAAGCCAACTGCCATGATCTTTTACTTGCAATTATATCTTTGAAAAAGAAGAAGAGAGGAGATGTTAAAACTTACTCAATGTTGTGCCCTATAGTTGACCATATATGATAGTTAAGGGAACAAGCATAAGGTACATACATCTGATGGACAGTAAGAGCAGCCATGAAACGTGAAAAACCTCTACACGTACTAAACTCTATTCCCAAACTCTCAATCCACAGACATTAGGGGACCCAAAGTTTGTAAAGAGCAGAGAGATATGAGCCATAGAGAGTGGAGTGGGTGGCACCTGTGGACAGTGGAAGGACTAATAGCAGATTGCTTGGTCAGTCCACTCATGTTGGAGAAACTATTCAGTAGTGCCCGTCACCATGTGACGATAGTAAGTCTTAATTTTCTACCAATAATGTTATGACATACCACCCTTTTTTTTTTTTTTTTACTTTTTCAATATCATTATTTACTGGTGTGTCATGGCATTATTGATTGAAAGTCAAGACTCATCACTCTCACATGGTGAGCCCCGACACACTAAATAATTTCTCCTATAGTTGACCTTACTCCATTGGTGGATGCTCACTTTGATAAATGCCCAACAAAATTGTGTAGTCATGGCATGGAAAGTATAAATATTCTACTTGTTTACTATTGAAAGTGGACATACACTAAAATAGGTTTTTGGAAGTCAGTTTGGTATATTTTCAAACATATTAAGTAAGATGGCTTGTAATTAGGTCTATTCTAAAACTTTATATCTTGCTTTGCCCTATTACATAAAGGTTTTTATGATCACTTGTCGCCGGTCAACTAACATGTCTCTCAATTATACAACTACTCGCTTGTCAACTAGCCTGTCAGTTCTGATATGATGATAACGAAAGACACCGTCTGTCAGCTATGCAACTACTCGCTTGTCAGCTGGCCTGTCAGTTCTGGTTTGATGATAGCGAAATAACTTAAAAGAAAGTAGGGTTTCAATATCATAAAGCAATCTTTTTTTTTTTTGCGTGCAAATATTTAGGAAAGAAAAATGTGAAATTTTAATAATTTTGACTAGAAAGTGAGTACTTTTATAAGATACTGTAATGCCCGTATCTCGGAATACGTATTTTGGTTAAGCCAGCATGTATCTTGGACCTGTATTTTATTTTCTCAAATTCAGGCCTGTAATTGTATTTTGGCTCGACTTGCAGATTTTGGATTTTCTCGTAAAATGGGTTTTGGCATGGCTTGGTTTTATTTTGTGGAATAGGATTGGTTTGGTTTGGTTTAAAATGCTTGGAACACCTTAGCCTATACTCTTTCCTCATTCCACCACAACCACCCCCATTAAATCCCACCTAACTTTCTCTCTCTTCTTTACTCTCCATTAATTTCTCCATCTTCTTCTTCCTTCTTCCACACATCTCCACCCATAGGCAAGTGCATCTTGCCACTACATGAAGACCTATTTTTATTTGTCAATTAGCTTAATTAGATGATTTGGAACAACATTAGAACTTGGCATTTTGTGATTTGGAGTCTCCATTGTTCTAGATCTAAGTTTTAAATATTTTTGGAAATTCTCGGTTTTGATCTATTAAACTTTGATTTTTGCTTGTTTTGATGCTTCCATGTGGAAGAGAATTCAATTTTACCCAAGTTAGAACTTTGAAAATCCAGATTTGGTTTTGATTTGGCCAAGATATGAAGATTTGAAGTTTTTGGTGTTCTTGAGCTTCCTCTCGGCCTGGAGAAGAAGACCTCAGCTTGCGCTCTTTAGCGCAAGGCTGAACCGCGCATCCTCCCCTCGGCCAGCGCTCTTTAGCGCAGTGCCGACCGCGCAGCTCGCCCTTTGGCGAACCGCGCTCGCTCTCAGCTGGCTTGACTCCTGCGCAGTTCACATCCTGCGCATTCCAACTCAGCGCCGTCTGACCCTGCGCAGTTCATCCCTCGCGCGATGCATCCTCAGCGCAACTCATCTTGCGCAGTTCAACCCCCAGCGCACTTGACCCCCAGCGCCCCTCGACCCAGCGCACTTGACCCCCGCGCACTGCACACCCTGCGCAACCCAACTCAGCGCCATCTAACCCCCTGACACCTTGCGCAACCCGACCCCAGGGACCCTTGCGCAATCCACTAATCATGGTGCTTTGGTATTATTTATGGGGCTTGGTTTCTCTATTGTTAATTGGAGTTTTGAGATCTTGTTCCACATAACACGACTGTCTTGGCTCAACACAACCTGGTACGGTTTTGATGATTTGCTTATGACTAATATGGTTTTCTGATTTCTGTGATTTATGATCCTGGTACTTCTGATCTCCTTGATAGTGACCCGATGGGGTACACACTTAACTTGTAACCTGTGATTCATGATTTATCTCGGTAACCAGATAACTTGATAGTGGCCCGTGGCGGTGCAATCTTGACTTGAACTTGTAACTTGACTTGACTTGACTTGATGCCGTTGCGATGGCTAACTTGACTCTTGTAACCAACTCTGACATCGTGGGAGTTCCTGCTTGCTTGCTTGTGCAATTCACCTGTCTTGTCTTGCATCATGTCTTGGACGTGACTCCCTGGTTCCCACGGTCAGGGATTCGCACTGAATATGGATTAGGCTAATGACTAGATCTAACTATAGTTCATGGAAAATTTCCAGTCACAGGCAATCTCGTTATCTGGACGCTTTAATTGGACTTGTAGCTTGTCGACGAGTAGAGCACATTTCCAGTACACTGTCATGTGTTGCACCCTCTAAGTCACCTAAGGGTATATCGTCTCCTGGGCGATGTACCCAAACATACTCTCAACCCGCGGAAGGATATCTGGATGGTCTGCAGGGCTTGGGACAGGGAAATTCTCACTGCATCTTGTTAGTAATTAGGCCTGTGATAATCCTAGTTAGTTAAAGTAGTAAGCCGTAGTAATTGCTTGGCCGCTTATGAATGGATGTTGTCTAGCCCTGTCTAGCCCTGTCTAAGTCTTGTCTAGTCCCTGTACCTGGATTCATTGAACATGTTTGTTTTACTTATCTTAACAATAAATGGATAGAGACAAGTGCTATTCAGGCGAAGGATTACAACCCCGGTCCTTGTTTGGTTTACGGGTTGTAATCTGGCTCCCGGAATGGTTCCATGTCCCTAGTCGTATATTGTCCTGTTGTACTTTATTACTTGTACTTTTCTTTTATTTTCTTATGTTCTGATATGTTGGCTTTTGTTCTTATTTCGTGGCCTCCCTTGTGGCACTTGCTCTTTCTGGGGTTTGACCCAGCTGGTTTTGTGTGGCCAGATTTCAGAGCAGCTCCCGAGGATCTACCGAACCTCCAGCCCGATGGTGGCGACTAGAAGGAATCCGGGCTACGAGTGGGTTTCCTATTTTGTTTCACTCAGTCTATTGTAAAATTATTCTTTTGAGGCGTTTAGCCGATGAGCACCTGTTAGCTCGATGTATATTTACTTACTGTCTGCCTACGGGCTGTAAACATGATTAACAAATCCTAGGGTTGATCATGTATGACTTAACTCTTGCTAGTCCTCGCATTTTGTACGACTAGCTTAATGATCAGCGGAATATGTAATATTTGGGACGCCTTTTATTGTATATTTGGTGGTCTAACATCTTGTAATTATATTACTTGCTTGAGATTGAGACAATAGGCTTGACCTTAAGAGACCGTTGGCTTGTAGTAAACCCTCATATCTAGACAGCCGTGACCGTATAGTGAGGTGATTTCCATTTCAATATACGTAGCTGGCTATGTTGGCCCCCGCTCTCCAGTATTCTGGTTCTGGGACGTGACATGGTTTAAGTGGTGGCCCATGCAGGTCTTGGTATTCAAGATATGTGAGGGTTTACCGAATAGATGTCTCAATCAGTACTCGTCCTTGATCTCCTTTCATATCCTCTGAATCTCTGGAATCTTGCCCTGATCATGTGCTTGTATCGTTGATCTGTCCTGGTCCTTCCTTATTGTTTTCCCTGTGTCGTCTTCTTCAGCGACACTGTACCTGACCCCGCCGATCAGCAAGCTGGAGCACTTCCCGCGGACCAGCAACCCGGAGATCAAGCCAGCACTCTGGAGTAGCCTCCAGAGTTGTACCTCCCGGAGGAGAGCCCCCAGTTCGGCTCGTCCAGCCTGCAGAGCCTGACGATGGCACCTTGGTAGGTCTCATCAGGACCTTGATAGCTTTCCAAGACCGCAGAGGATACGCCTTGCACCAGGTAGTGACAGATGCTTTGACCAGAGGCGGTCACCCGGGGAACAGCACGGCCAACAGCTTTAAGCGCTTGAACCCTCCATTCTTCGACGGCAGTGAGGATGCGATTGCCGGGGACGCTTGGCTTCAGGATACCGAGGTGGTTCTGGAAGCAGCTAGGACACCTAAGAATGAGAAGGTGGCGGTGGTACGCCTACAGTTGCTGGACTTGGCTCGCAGTTGGTGGGCAGCGCAAGCCATGGGATTAGTGGCACCCATTGCTTGGGCAGTATTCAGAAAGAGATTCCAGACGAAGTATTTCGATGCTATAGCTCGGTACGACCTGCAGATGAGATTTACCAACTTGAAGCAAGGAGGCAGAACGGTCGACGGTTATGCATCTGAGTTTTCTAGACTCAGTAGGTTTGCCCCCACCTTAGTGGCGATCGAGTTTGATATGGCCCAGCGGTTCCAGCAGGAACTGCATTTGGAGATCTTGTTGGCAGTCGAGCAGTTCAAGCACCAGATGTTCGATGCAGTATTGAGAGCGGCTAGGAGGCATGAGTACACCTCCCAGAGGATCATGGATAGGACCGGAGGTAGGAAGCGGTCCCACAGTCAGATGCACCAGTCATCAGCTCCAGCCCAGGCAGCTAGGAGTTTGACTATTGGAACTCCGAGGCGGGCGGCCTCAGTGACGTCGGTTCAGCATTCGACCCCGACGTATCCACAGCAGCAGAAGCAGAAGCAGACTTCCGCGATGTGATGTTCTCATTGCGGGAAGCCAGGCTATGTAGTGGCAGATTATCGTAGGGCGCAAGGATTGTGCCTGGCTTGCGGAGCGGCAGATCACAAGATAGGAGACTGCCCGAATAGGGGTAGTTCGTCCTCTTCCAACCTAACCAGTCCATCGGTTAGGGGACCAGCACCTATGCAGCAGCAGCAGTACCCGAGGCCCTTATTGCCTCAGGCCTAGGCATTTCATCAGCAGAACCAGCAGCAGTTCACCCAAGCCCAGGTGCAGAGCAGGCAGAGAGGTTTCCAGCAGAGGGGACCCGTTGCTAGAGGACAAGGTCAGGCCATGATGATGGCTATGGAAGAAGAAGTTGCACCAGGTGAGGTAGTGGCAGGTACTATTCTTGTCAACTCCTTTCCAGCATCGGTATTATTTGATTCTGGTGCATCGCATTCATTTATGTCTGCACGATTCGCGATACGGATAAGATTGGAGCCCGAGTCATTAGCAGTGAGGCTTAATATACTTACTGGTAATGGTCTTGTGGGAGTAGATCGAGTGTTTTCCTCGTGTCGGATCGTAGTTAGCGGTAGAGAGTTCCCCGCTAGATTTATAGAATTTCCCATGGCAGACTATGATGTAGTCTTAGGTATGGACTGGTTGAGGAACCAGTATGCTAGGATAGACTGCCACATTGGCAGGGTTATCTTTAGTATCCCAGGAGAACCAGAGTTTTCATTTTCCAAAGGCGCAGTGGAACCATCTTCTCCAGTATTGCGGATGGCCGTAGCAACAGTGCAGTTACCCAGGATAGTTGAAGAATTCCCAGATGTCTTCCCAGAGGAACTTCCAGAAATGCCGCCAGAGCGGAAGATCGAGTTTACTATAGACTTGATCCCCGGGACAGCACCAGTATCAGAGAAAGTCTACAGAATGGCGCCTTCAGAGTTGGAGATTTTGTATAAGATGATTGAAGGACTCAGGACCAAGGGATTCATTCGTGCAAGTGGATTACCTTGGGGAGCCCCGATGCTTCTTGTGAAAAAGAAGGATGGTACGTCCAGGTTATGTGTAGATTATCGTACCTTGAACTCAGTGAGATTATCGTACCTTGAACTCAGTGACAATCAAGAACAGATACCCTCTCCCGAGGATAGATGACTTGTTTGATCAACTCAAAGGGACTTCAGTATTTTCGAAGATAGACTTGCGGTCAGGATACCACCAGATCAGAGTCAGAGAGCAGGACATCCCGAAGACAGCATTTAGATCGAGGTATGGGCATTGGAAGTTTCTTGTTATACCCTTTGGAGCGACCAATGCGCCAGCCGTATTCATGGACCTCATGAATCGCATTTTCATGTCTTACTTGGATCATTTCGTGATCGTGTTCCTAGATGATATCCTGGTCTACAGCAAGAGTGAAGTAGAGCATGAGCAGCATCTCAGGATTGTCCTTCAGACGCTTAGAGAGCATCAGTTGTACGCCAAGTTCAGTAAATACGAGTTCTGGCTCGATTGTATTTTGTACTTGGGTTACATCATTACCCGAGGAGGAGTCGAAGTAGATCCCCAGAAGATTGTGGCTATTGAGTCATGGCCAGTACCTAGCTCAGTGACAGAAGTTCGCAGCTTCCTTGGATTAGCCGGCTACTACCGGCGATTCGTTTCAGATTTTGCAAGGATTTTGGCGCCGATGACCCAGTTGACCCGCAAGGATGTGTAGTTTGCTTGGACAACAGAGTGCCAGGAATCGTTTGAGAAGTTGAAGCAAGGTTTGATAACGGCTCCCATTTTCACACTTCCAGATGGGACCGAAGGATTCACAGTTTATTGCGACGCTTCAGGCAGAGGATTGGGGTGTGTCTTGATGCAGCATGAGAAGGTAATATCTTATGCATCACGTCAACTTCGTGATTATGAGAAGAATTACTCGACCCACGACTTGGAGCTGGCAGCCGTAGTGTTTGCACTTAAGTTGTAGAGGCACTACTTGTACGGAGACAGAGTGGAGATATTTACTGATCACAAGAGCCTGAAGTATGTTTTCATCCAGAAGGACCTTAATATGCGGCAGAGAAGATGGCTCGAGCTACTGGTGGACTACGATGTGGACTTGCAGTATCACCCAGGGAAGGCCAACGTTGTAGCAGATGCGTTGAGCAGGAGAGCCGGAGTTTATTTCCTAACGGTGCAACCAGAGTTATTGGCAGATTTTCAGAAGATAGGAATTGAGGTGGTTTTTCCTACCAACGTGACGTTAATAGCCAGTCTACAGGTTCAGTCCAGCATAGTTGAGAGGATCCGGATGGCATAATTTACAGATTCCAAGATTCAGCGGCTTAGAGCAGAATGTGAGGCAGGAAGAAGACCAGAGCTGTGCATTCATGAAGATGGTACACTTCGACACGGCACTCGTCTTTGTGTACCCAGTAGAGATATCAGACAGGAGGTCATGGCAGAAGCTCACAGTTCACAATATTCTATTCATCCCGGTGGCACGAAGATGTACCGTGATATTTGCCAGCATTTCTGGTAGAATGGCATGAAGAGGAAGATAGCCCGGTTTGTCTCTCGGTGTTTGGTTTGCCAGCAGGTTAAAGCTGAACATCAGAGGCCCGCTGGACTTCTTCAGCCCTTGCCGATTCCAGAATGGAAGTGGGAGCATGTGACCATGGACTTTGTGACTTGATTGCCTAGATCCCCAGCTGGTAGAGATGCTATTTGGGTTATAGTTGACCGACTCACGAAGGTGGCTCATTTTCTTCCATTCAGAATTGGTCAGTCGACAGCTCAGCTAGCGGAGATGTACCTCAGGCAGATTGTCAGGCTTCACGGAGTGCCCATCAGTATCACCTCGGACCGAGATTCAAGGTTTACGTCACACTTTTGGCGTAGCCTGCAAGAGAGTTTGGGAACTCACCTTCAGTTCAGTTCAGCATATCATCCGCAGACAGATGGCCAGTCAGAGCGCAACATCCAGACTCTTGAAGACATGTTGCGGTCTTGTACCCTTGACTTCGGTGGTTCATGGGAGGATCACCTGCACCTGGTGGAATTCTCGTACAACAATAGTTTCCAGGCCAGTATCCAGATGGCACCATTCGAGGCACTGTATGGTAGGAAGTGCAGATCCTCGTTAGCATGGGACGATGTCGGAGAGAGGCAGATGCTCGATCCAGAAATGATTGCCCGGACAGTTGAAGTTGTCAGAAAGGTCAAGGATCATCTTCGAGTTGCCCAAGATCGCCAGCGACATTGGGCCGATGCTCATCGACGTCCCTTAGAGTTTGCTATCGGCGACCATGTATTCCTTAGGATCTCGCCTAACCGCGGCGTCATACGCTTTGGCGTGCGGGAAAAGCTTAGTCCTAGGTATATAGGGCCATTCGATATTCTGGAGCGAGTAGAAGATGTATCCTATCGTCTCGCTCTTCCACCGTCGCTAAGTGAGGTGCATGATGTATTCCATGTGTCTCAATTACGACGGTATATCCCGGACCCGAGCCATATCCTAGACCATTCGGAATTGGTTGTTGGTACCAACCTTTCGTATGAGGAAAGGTCCGTGTCTATATTAGACCGGAGAGAGAAGATACTCAAAAACAAGACTATTAGCTTAGATCGTATTGCTTGGGGTCATCTCTCTCTAGGTGAGTCAATGTGGGAGCGTGAGGACGACATCCGATCACGATACCCCGATTTGTTTGACTCGTAAGGTATAATGTCTTCCTTATGCCTTATGCTTTCCATCCTTGTTTGCATGTATGATTGTATGATTGAACTGCTTAGTGTAGATTGTTGGTGCTTAGTGTAACTTACCGTGGCAGTCTCTAGCTCCTTGATTAAATTCCGAGGACGGAATTCTTTTAAGGTGGGTAGAGTTGTAATGTCCGTATCTCGGAATACGTATTTTGGTTAAGCCAGCATGTATCTTGGACCTGTATTTTATTTTCTCAAATTCAGGCCTGTAATTGTATTTTGGCTCGACTTACAGATTTTGGATTTTCTCGTAAAATGGGTTTTGGCATGGCTTGGTTTTATTTTGTGGAATATGATTGGTTTGGTTTGGTTTAAAATGCTTGGAACACCTTAGCCTATACTCTTCCCTCATTCCACCACAACCACCCCCATTAAATCCAACCTAACTTTCTCTCTCTTCTTTACTCTCCATTAATTTCTCCATCTTCTTCTTCCTTCTTCCACACATCTCCACCCATAGGCAAGTGCATCATGCCACTACATGAGGACCTATTTTTATTTGTCAATTAGCTTAATTAGATGATTTGGAACAACATTAGAACTTGGCATTTTGTGATTTGGAGTCTCCATTGTTCTATATCTAAGTTTTAAATGTTTTCGGAAATTCTCGGTTTTGATCTATTAAACTTTGATTTTTGCTTGTTTTGATGCTTCCATGTGGAAGAGAATTCAATTTTACCCAAGTTAGAACTTTGAAAATCCAGATTTGGTTTTGATTTGGCCAAGATATGAAGATTTGAAGTTTTTGGTGTTCTTGAGCTTCCTCTCGGCCTGGAGAAGAAGACCTCAGCTTGCGCTCTTTAGCGCAAGGCTGAACCGCGCATCCTCCCCTCGGCCAGCGCTCTTTAGCGCAGTGCCGACCGCGCAGCTCCCCCTTTGGCGAACCGCGCTCGCTCTCAGCTGGCTTGACTCCTGCGCAGTTCACATCCTGCGTATTCCAACTCAGCGCCGTCTGACCCTGCACAGTTCATCCCTCGCGCGATGCATCCTCAGCGCAACTCATCTTGCGCAGTTCAACCCCCAGCGCACTTGACCCCCAGCGCCCTCGACCCAGCGCACTTGACCCCCGCGCACTTCACACCCTGTGCAACCCAACTCAGCGCCATCTAACCCCCTGACACCTTGCGCAACCCGACCCCAGGGACCCTTGCGCAATCCACTAATCATGGTGCTTTGGTATTATTTCTGGGGCTTGGTTTCTCTATTGTTAATTGGAGTTTTGAGATCTTGTTCCACATAATACGACTGTCTTGGCTCGACACAACCTGGCACGGTTTTGATGATTTGCTTATGACTAATATGGTTCCTAATTTTTGTGATTTATGATACTGGTACTTCTGATCTCCTTGATAGTGACCCGATGGGGTACACACTTGACTTGTAACCTGTGATTCATGATTTATCTCGGTAACCAGATAACTTGATAGTGGCCCGTGGCGGTGCACTCTTGACTTGAACTTGTAACTTGACTTGACTTGACTTGACTTGACTTGATGCCGTTGCGATGGCTAACTTGACTCTTGTAACCAACTCTGACACCGTGGGAGTTCCCGCTTGCTTGCTTGTGCAATTCACCTGTCTTGTCTTGCATCATGTCTAGGACGTGACTTCCTGGTTTCCACGGTCAGGGATTCGTACTGAATATGGATTAGGCTAATGACTAGATCTAACTATAGTTCATGAAGAATTTCCAGTCACAGGCAATCTCGTTATCTGGGCGCTTTAATTGGACTTGTAGCTTGCCAACGAGTAGAGCACATTTCCAGCACACTGTCATGTGTTGCACCCTCTAAGTCACCTAAGGGTATATCGTCTCCTGGGCGATGTACCCAAACATACTCTCAACCCGCGGAAGGATAACTGGATGGTCTGCAGGGCTTGGGACAGGGAAATTTTCACTGCATCTTGTTAGTAATTAGGCCTGTGATAACCCTAGTTAGTTAAAGTAGTAAGCCGTAGTAATTGCTTGGCCGCTTGTGAATGGATGTTGTCTAGCCCTGTCTAGCCCTGTCTAAGTCTTGTCTAGTCCCTGTACCTGGATTCTTTGAACATGTTTGTTTTACTTATCTTAACAATAAATGGATAGAGACAAGTGCTATTCAGGCGAAGGATTACAACCCCGGTCCTTGTTTGGTTTACGGGTTGTAATCTGGCTCCCGGAATGGTTCCATGTCCCTAGTCGTATATTGTCCTGCTGTACTTTATTACTTGTACTTTTCTTTCATTTTCTTATGTTCTGATATGCTGGTTTTTGTTCTTATTTCGTGGCCTCCCTTGTGGCACTTGCTCTTTCTGGGGTTTGACCCAGCTGGTTTTGTGTGGCCAGATTTCGGAGCAGCTTTCGAGGATCTACCGAACCTCCAGCCCGATGGTGGCGACTAGAAGGAATCCGGGCTACGAGTGGGTATCATATTTTGTTTCACTCACTCTATTGTAAAATGATTATTTTGAGGCGTTTAGCCGACGAGCACCTGTTAGCTCGATGCACATTTACTTACTGTCTGCCTACGGGCTGTAAACATGATTAACAAATCCTAGGGTTGATCATGTATGACTTAACTCTTGCTAGTCCTCGCATTTTGTACGACTAGCTTCATGATCAGCTGAATATGTAATATTTGGGACGCCTTTTATTGTATATTTGGTGGTCTAACATCTTGTAATTATATTACTTGCTTGAGATTGAGATAATAGGCTTGACCTTAAGAGACCGTTGGCTTGTAGTAAACTCTCATATCTAGACAGCCGTGACCGTATAGCGAGGTGGTTTCCATTTCAATATACGTAGCTGGCTATGTTGGCCCCCGCTCTCCAGTATTCTGGTTCTGGGGCGTGACAGATACTTTTAATGTTTATCAAACATATATGATGGATTGACAATTAACTAAAATACATGTATTTCCATCTAAGATTTGATTTTTTTTTTCACTTTAATCACTTAGAACAATCTTTTTTCTAATGTGACTCACCAGCGACCATAATTTCAAGCTATAACACAGTGCATGACATGTGGATCATGACATGAATCCTAAAATCATCCGTCACGGTCTACTCTAGTAAAAATGGTGTCCTAAGACGATTCTGAAATAAAGGTCATTATATAAATTTTGGTCCGATCTTGAAAATGGAAGCACCTATATAAATTTTGGATCGATCCTAAAACATAATTTCTATGTTAATTTTGAATCAGTCATAAAATGGGAGCCTGTAAATTTTGGATTGATTCTAAAAAAGGAAATTCTTTAAAAAAATTTAGGACCCTAGCTCCATACATACCTAGATCCTCTAGGCTTGCCAATGCCGCGCATATGCCTTAGAAAAGTATTTTCCTTTCGTTTTCAAACTTATTGTACATTTTTTGGGGATGGTCTCATCAGGTCCCACCCGGTCTCCCCTCTCCCCCAATCAAAGATGCCACGTAGGCGGTTGTAAAACTTACAACCAAAATTGGTTGTAAGCATAGAACATTTTCCCCTTTTTTCTCCAAACCGAGCTACTCACCATCTACAATTCTTTTTTGCCTTCAACATTATATAGTCCTCTTGAGGACATTGTTTTATTAGGGACAGTGCTCCATTATTTAGCATCATAGGTTCTCTGTGTCCATGGGGAAAAAAATAATAATCCAAGAAAATGTTTTAGGACATGAAGAACACCTTGAAGTACTAGTTTCTTGTTGGTAGGAGAGGAAACCCATGAACATATATATTTTAGTTGTTGAAGACTAATTTTTTACTGCTATTTTATTGGGCTACCAAATACTGACAACTGGAAGCACACATGAGAGGGATTTAAACAATTGTTAAGATTCTCTTTATACTTTCAGGGATGGAAATCCCCATGTTATCTTCCATTTTGGAAAATGTTCTTGAATATCTTTTGAGGATTTGAATAGGTTTATACTTGTGTGTTTTCCCCCTATGGAATGGATTCCTATTGTCCTTTATTTTATTTTAACTCTAATTGCAATTTTTGGAAATTTTAAAGAAACCCCTAGGTTTTATCAGATTAAAGGTTATTCGGTATTGTAGAATTTTATAAAAATTGTTGTTGGTTTTCTAAGTAGGTGTCATAAGTTATCGAGTATTAAAAATATATCAAAATTAAACATGTAATATGTTAAAATTGTAAAAATGATCAAACTATACATGTGTTAATAAAAAGAAGAAGTAAAGTTATACCAATGGAATTAAAAAAAAAAAAACTTCGAATATTTTGTCAAATTATAGCTAAGATAAATAAATTCTGAAAGTAACCTCGACTTTTTTTTTATCGATATGATAAAAATAAACAAGATCGACTTTACTAAACCCATTTAATTTTTATTTCGATCATGAAATTCATTAAAACCTACACAAAGTTATGCTACATTGTTCAAAATAAAGTTATAGAATCCATTTACACGTACCACTACTTCATAATAATTTTGACAGATATATTGATACTAAATAAAAAAGAATAGTCTAATTCATACGAGACTGGATGATAAATGAATCAAGTAATGATATCTCAACATAGTTGAAAGAGTCTAAACTTTTCACCAACAGTGTGTATCACACTATATTCAATGCTAAAAAATTTCAAAGTTGTTTAAGCTTCCAATCAATGCTCTCTCTAAGAGCATCTCCAACCCTATTGTCTTGTTAAGTGTTGTGAGTCTTAGGTGGCTCCTATGTGGCATGAGCCACAAGACAATGTCTTGTTTATGTGGCAAAATTATATCTCAAAAGACAATAAGATAGAAAAACTCTCTCCAATGCAAAAGTATTGAGAAGACAATAAAAAATATTTTTTCCAACTTCCAAGGCAACTTTTAAGACAACTACTCATCTTCTTTCTTTTTTCTAATATTTTTTATTCATAATTGATGACATGGAAGAGAAGACATTGTCAAGTGCATTGTCTAGAACAAGACAATCAACTTCACAATGTCTTCTTTAATTTTTGCCACATAAGCTTCACAATTGACTTGACAATTGCATTGGAGAAGAACTTTTGAATAACATTTTGTCATTCCTATGTGGCATTAACTTTTTTCCAAAGTCACAATAGGGTTGGAGATGCTCTAAGTCTCAAGTTCTAACCAATTTATTTTTCATAGTCAACAATAACAATCTATCATAAATATAATAATATCAATTACATTATCTTACACTATTGAACAGTACACATACTTTTTCTCATTAGATATTAAACACTAGACAGTAGATATGTTTGAAATTGCAATATCAATCTTCCTATGAGCTGACTTTTATTCCGCGGGACCCACAAGAGTGGCCACCACGTGGAGGAGTTTGGTATGTGTTTGTTTTTATGATACCGATAAACTTATTCTTGCTCTTGTGGTCAGTGAGGAGAGAGATAACTTTTTTGGCTAGGCGGACGATCTCGAAAACGAACCTCGGAGGAGGCGTGTGTGAATGCACGTAGTGTGTACATAAAGTTCTGTGCGTTACGTCGGATATCACAAAAAAAGAAAAAGAAAAAGAAAAAGAAGAAGAAGAAGATAAATTTATTCTTAACAAAAACATGCATTGCATGTAAATTGGGATAAGATTGCACTTCTATTTATTAATGAGTACAAAAGAGCTTCTCATAATGATTCCTCTATGATGGGGGTGTTTTTGTTGAGGATAATCAAGAGTATAATCCCATCCTTATCCCTTACCTTTCCTATACGTTTCCACTTATCACCTCACACAACTCTTTGTCAAATTTGTTCCTTCTCAATTTGTTCTACTACAACTCACATACAAAACCATTTTCTTCTACCTATTACTTTCTCCAACAACCATCAAGTGGTTACGGTCTTTGTTATAGTCAGAAAGGAAAGAATGGAAGAATATTTTTTTTTAAAATTGTAATCATTAATCGAAGATATAATAAATCGACCTACCTTACTCTTAAAATCTAAAATTAACAATAAAAAACGACCTTATAACTTTCAAAATCTAAAATAAACTTTGCATCAATTCAGATTATCAGCAAAGTAAATCAATCTACATGTTATTCGAATTATATTTGTTTTCATCAAAGTGACCACAATATTGTTGCTTGGAGCTACATGTGCCACCGACAGAGTAGCCTCAAATGTAAATGTTATGTCATTGTAAGATTTTATGGAGTCAAGCAAAATAATTACTTTTTTAGTTAATACAAAAAAGTTACATATACGCATCTCAAGCATAATTTTTCAAAATCGAATAATGTGATGGATTGTTTCTGGTATCTAATTGACTCCTCAGAGTTTGCAAGTCATTATAAATTTATTTATTTATTTATTTTTTATTTTATTTTATTTTAGAAGTTTAGTCGCACGTGTAATAAGCATGATGATGAAGCATAAGCATATATGAGATGGTTCTTATCATATAGGTCTCACCACATTTAAAACAAGCGGTATTAGAGTCCAAGGTCACGACATGGGCTAGATAAATTTTACACATAGAAAACATGTTGTGCTAACTTGTGCATAATACCTAAGGTGAAGTCGTTCTCGTAAGGTTGTTAGTCTATAAGACCTAAAGTTAATGGACTAACAGAGTAGCTCTTAGGTTAGAGGTCTAGCCTCCGGGTCCAAAGTGGAGTTCACATACGTCGTCTGATTTGCACATGGTGCAATCGATATTGTGGTTCGCATAATTTAGTTATCCTCCAATGGTACGAGATTACAATATGTTAGATCTCTTATTTACTCGAACTTGTTTGGTCAAATGGGCTTTACGGACTAGCTATATAAATCAAGCCTAGCCTTTAGGACCAAAGATTTACGAACATTTTAAGTTCGTAATCAATAATTAAGAGCAAGAGTTAGCAAACATTAGGGAAAAGAGATAGAACCTAGTCATAATCTTGAAATAGTGACATCCGGGCTCCTATTTGTGATTTTTCTTTTGATATATGTATATAATATTTGATCCCATCAACATTGACGTGAGTTCATGACATTAGCTTAAGAATGATCAATCAAGTAGTCCAAGGCGTGCATGCTGAGCTCATGAATTTGTCATAAAAATGTATATTGGTTATTTGAATTTTTAGAATCTAACAGAACACTTTTAACAGGGTATAAAATAAGGCAAATTATAAACACACGTTACATATTACTCAAGACTAGCCCAAATACTGGTTTAATTTATTTACAAGTTTGCCACTTGAAAAATTACTCACAGTTGTCCAAATTTTTGGCATTTTACTTTTAGGATTGCCAAAATTTCTGACAGTCCTGATGTGTGCAGGATTGCCACAAATTTGGACAGTTCCGCTAAATTTTCAGGTCCCGGAAGAAGAGGAGGAGAAGGGACATCGGCCGGCGTCGACAGGCCATGGCCCGCACGGCCACGTACCTCGTCGTGCGCCTCGGACCCCTCTTCTCCCTCTTCGTCGGGTCGATCACAACTGCGTCCCTGAACCTCGCCGGGAGGAACTGCGCCCAGCCGCGCGACGTCATCCTCCGGCGGTCCCCGGACTCAGCCATGGTGCTGTTGACGTCGTTCCCATTTGGGACACACCACTTCTTGGGAGGGAGCCCAGCGGCCGGCCGGCGAGGATGAGGTGGATGGGTGGTGGAGAAAAAAAAGTAGGCTTGGGTTGAGGAAGATGGAGGTGGTGGAGAAGAAGAAGTGGGCTTGGATTGGGAGCAGTCCTAAGAATAAAAATGGACTTCATGATTAATTTCTTCTCAAATCTAGATTAGCTCCAATCCTGGACTAGTACTGAATAAATATTGAAGTGCCATTATAATTGGCCTAAAATAACCTTCTAAAATAGTGTGCCAAAATTTGTTAGCAATATAAGGTAGAAATTTTGTCTCAAATCATATAACTAGTAGGAGGATAAAGTAAAAGTAAAAATATATAATATTTATCCTGAGACTAACAACTCTTCCTCTCCTAGTATTGGACTCTTTCGATTTTTTTCATTATAATTTTTATGGAACAATTTTAATTTTTTGATACACAACCTAAATTTTCTGTAGGGTCTTCTAGAGATACAAAATAGGTATAACGTCATGTTTGGTTCACGAATTTAAGAAATTAGAAAAAGAATTTTTTTTTTGGGTTTGATAGCCACGAACTCTGGGAAAAAAAAATCAAAATAAGAGGATAGAAGGTTCTCTCATAACTCATAATATTGATTTCTTTATTCCCTTTTTTCATCATTTATTATGAAAATGTCGACCACAATAGCCATACTTAAATGTGTTATTGTCTATTATCCATTACTTCTTAATTTTTATAATGCTAAATTTATTTTAAAGTACAAAAATATTATTGGAACATTGATATATTTTTACTTTCTTTTTAGGCATCAACAATTTTCTTCTTTTAACCTCATAGAAATGCTAATTTTTCTTCTACATGGAAAAGACAAGAAAATTTATTTTTCTTCCTAGAACCAAAGAGAAGTAAGAAAAGAAGATGGAGAGGCAGCTAGGGTCCTATATGAATACATAAATTAACTTATTTACATTTGATCGATTATTATGAATTCAGAGACCTAATGGAGTAATTGAATGATTGTCTCCAAATATGCATGTCCACAGCAGGATTAATCTAGGAATAAGTTCGATAAGACTTGTATTGGACAACTCTCATCTTCTTAGGACAATCCTTCTCTACTTAGGACAATTCTCTAGCTCCAGCGTGACCTACAAAGAGGTCGGAATTGTAGCTGATCTCCAAAATCAGCCCACAACTAGGGGTGTCAATGGATGCTTATCTGTACGGACAGGACAATATCCGTATCCGTATCCGATTTTTTTAGTAATATCCGAATCCGATCCGATATCCGAACAGATATCTCTTTTGACACTCCGAATTCGTATCCGTCTAGTTTAACGGATATCGGATAATATCCGATCCGATTAGCTAAAAAATTCGAATGCTAGTATTCGAATATCCGATCCGATTAGCTAAAAAATTCGAATGCTAGTATTCGAATATCCGAAATCCGAAATATTAAAAATTTAGTTATTATCCGAATATCCGAAATCCGAAATATTAAAAATTTAGTTATTGTCCGAATATCCGAAAACCAAATTCAATTTCTCTACATATTTGAGTCCTTTCTTCTTCTGTTGTAAATTGTAATTAATATATATTACTATTATATATAAATTATATTATAATTAATTTATGTAAAAGTCAGTTGAAAATAAAATACTTTAATCTTCAATATTAATTAATATATATTACATATACATTATACTATAATATATATAAAATTTCGGATATCCAAATTCGATATCCGAAATTTGTAATTTAAATCTAGATCGGATATTAACGGATTTGAATACCTTAATATTCGAGTTCGGATACGGAATCGGATCAAATTCGAATTAATCCATTGACAGGTCTACCCACAACAAGGGTTAATTAAGCAACAACTAAAATTAATAAACTCTTCCCGTACTCGATCGATGTGATCAGTCGGTGCTTTGTTCCAGTAACTCGATGGATCCTCTCTTCTCCTCCTCTTCACCATGCATGCATGGTAGATCCAATATGGAAGTAAAATGATTTGTATTTTAAAGACATTTTTTAATGAATTGTTATCAATGGAAGGGAAGGGGGACAAACAATGACCCACCAAGAACGGAACGCATCCGAAGAGGCACATGGGATGGCTAAGGGGTTGTTGCCTCTGCATAAATTTTCTCTCTCTCTCTCTCTCTCTCTAGCAGACACGCATGCGCACGCACACACCGACGTACCATGCATGTAATCTACCAAAATTTGTATGAATGTTTATCATTCTATTCAAAAATTATCACGTTTAAAATTAGTGGTCAAAACTTGTATATATGTTCATCATTCCACTCAAGATAAAAATCATAATATATGGTTTTAGTTGTACACGTGTGACAACTCTTGCATAAAATAGTGAACATCTTGTTGGTGCTTTCTTTGGTGCTTTCTTTACATGAAGAGAGCTTACTCTCAACATGCCTTGTAAATTTTAGTCCCACATCGGAAATGCACCATGAGTTATCTCAACATATATACTTGGGTGTGTTGTTGAGAGATGCACATGGGGTGGTGACCCTAAGGAGGGAACCATGTGGGTGATTTTACTAGGAGGTAAGAATAAGGCTGCAAGGATTAAGCATTAATGCTTTTGTCATTCTCTTGGATTAATTCCACTTGGAGCTAAGCCCCAAAGGGGCTTAGCGACTCGGACTCGGGCTCGGGCTCATGGGCTCATGGGGCCCATGCGGCCAGGCTGCTGCTGCTGCTGCTGCCGCATGGAGGGCTACGCGGACTGTGCAGATTTCAAATCGGTTATGGAAAGGGTGAATCAATACGATTAATTCAGATCCTATCTTTGTGGGATTTGAATTAATTTCGTTACTATCTTTGTGGGATTTGAATTAATTCAGTTCCTATCTTTCTGGGATTAGAATTAATTCGTTGCTATCTTTTTGTGATTTGATTCAATCTTTCCATAACTGAAGAGGCGGTTAGGGTTTCCACCCTCTCTCTATAAATACTCTCTTCTGGCCTCCTTTGTGACTACTACGAAAATACAAGTCAGAAAAGGAGAAAGAGAGAGAGAGCTGCTGCCGCCATTGCAAGTCCATCCGAGGAGTCAGAACAGAGGTGACATCGAGCGTTCCACAAGTTATTCAACTTGCTGGTTCCTGGAAGCAGATCGTGTGGGGCGAATCTTGCTTTGAGCAACGGTGTTTTGACACCCCAGCATTGTTCTTCTTCTCATCTCTCTCTAGTTTTATTGTAACTCGTTCTGTCCCAATTGCAACACGTTTGCAAGGAAGAACGAGAGATCTTCTCTTCTCTTTTTCCCTCCTTCAGATTGTAATTTGGCTATTTAATTTTTTATACCATCGTAGATCTTGAGTTTGCTCTCTGCAAAGTTTTGTGGGACATCTCAGATCTCGATTGCATCTGTTTTTCCATCTTTGATCAAGTTCCGGGAATAACAATCTCAAAGCAAGATCCGTATAGATGGAAAACATTAATGCTTCGCTCCTCCAATCGGACTTCTGCAAGTTGGAAAAGTTCGATGGAGAGCACTATCAAGTCTGGAAGAGAAAGGTGTACCTAACTCTTCAACTGAAAGACGTGGATCATGTTCTGTTGGAGGAAGAACCCTCTGTTCCAGACACTGGATCTACTGCCGCAATCAACATGGCTACCAAACTCCAGGCCAAATGGAGAAGGAAAAATAACATCTGCAGGCTTCTCATCCTGAATGCTATGGAGGACTCCCTGGCAGAATCCTACTCAAAGAAGGAACTTGCCAGAGACATATGGGAGTCTGTGGAAAATCTGTATGAAGAAGACAAGAATAGGAGCAAAATGTTTGTGGTTGAAAAATATCACAAATTGCTCTTTGAGGACGAAAAGTCCATGTTACCACAGGTGAAAGAATTTCTGAAGCTGCGTCAGAAACTGGAAGACGAAGAGATGCCCCTTCCCGACAAGTTTGTCGTCGGAGGGATCGTCTCAAAACTTCCTGCTGGATGGAGTACCTTCTATGCAAGGATGCACAGAAAGAAGCTAGACATTAGCTTGGGAGATCTACTTCAAGAGATCCATGTTGAGGACGAGATGCGTTCTCAACAGAAGATGGACACTCTGTCCATACAGTTGGCTAAAGTCAATCTGGTGCAGACGAGGGATCCCAAGGGGAAGCAGGCGACTTCTCATCCCAAGAAGAAGGACTTCACTAATCTGAAAGTGAAGGATCCTTCATTCAAGCAACAGAAGACTAAGTCCCACGTGACTTGTTACAATTGTGGCAAGAAAGGCCACTACAAGAGTGAATGCAGATCTAAGCCTAAACAATCAGAGAAATGTGAGCCTAATAAGGTTTCATTGGTTTCTAACATTGTTGCTATGATCCGACAGGTCACAACTGTGGGGGTTGACTCTGACTGGTGGATAGACACTGGTGCTACTTGCCATGTCTGTTCTGACAAGGAATGGTTCGTCACGTACCAGCCGATATCTGAGAAGGTTGTCATGGCGAACCAGGCCCAAGCTGAAGTTCTGGGGATTGGGACTGTGGAGCTGAAACTCACTTCTGGGAACACTCTGACGCTTCAAGGTGTGAAGCATGTTCCTGCGATTGCCAAGAACCTGATCTCTGGGAGCCTGCTCTGCAACGCAGGCTTGAGGATGGACATCAACGCTGGTCAGATGGTTATGTCCAAGAAGGGAACATACTTCGGGAAGGTTTATCAAACCGAAGGAATGTTTAAAATTCAACTTGTCAGCCAGTTTGATGACATTAATGCAGTTGCATTTTCGGATTATTCTCTTGAGTTGTGGCATAATAGACTAGGACATGTTCATTGTAAAAGAATCAACAAAATGTCTAGTCTAGGACTTATCTCCAAATAAATGTGGGGGTAAGGTGGAGAAGTGTGAAGTGTGTGCTCAGACGAAGATCACAAGGAAACCCTTTCATCGGGTCAATCGAAGCACAGATCTTCTGGAGTTGGTGCACTCCGATATCTGTGACTTCAAACATTTCTCCACGAAGGCCGGGATGAAGTATTTCATAACCTTCATCGACGACTTCTCAAAATACGCGTTCGTCTACTTGCTCAAGTCCAAAGATGAAGCTTTCGAGAAGTTCAGAGAGTTCAGGGCCGAAGCTGAACGGCAGACCGGACAACAACTCAAGAGGTTGAGAAGTGATCGAGGTGGGGAGTACAGGTCTCATGAATTCGCATCGTTCTTCAAAGAACATGGAATCATATGCGAGACTACTGCTCCATATTCTCCTCAATCCAACGGAGTAGCAGAGAGGAAGAACCGAACATTAACAGAAATGATGAATTCTATGCTGCTCACTACAGGTCTTCCAAAATGCTACTGGGGAGAAGCTGCATTAACGGCCACTTTCATTCTGAATAGAGTGCCATATGCAACTTCGGAAGTAACTCCTCATGAACTCTGGTTCAAAGTCAGACCAAACTTGAATGTCATTCGAGTGTGGGGGTGTCTGGCGTATGTAAAGCTTCCAGATCTGAAGATTCAGAAGCTGGGGACAAGGACTACGAAGGCGATCTTCTTGGGGTATGCCGAGAAGAGTGATGCTCGGAGATTTCTTGATATTGAATCAAATTATATCATCGAATCTCGCAATGCTGAATACTTTGAAGACAAGTTTGCTAAAGACAAAAACATTGTTCTTTCGGACATTCCGGAAAATGATGTAGGTACAAATGAGACTGAAATCTCATACGAGCCAGTAGTCCAAGAAGAAGCTGTTGTTGATGAAACAACTCTTGTACCAGAACTCGCAGAGCCGTCAGCTAAGCGAGCGAGGAGACCGAAAGATTTCGGAGATGACTTTGTCACCTATCATGTGGAAGCAGATCCGCTTACCTATGATGAGGCGATGAAGACCAGAGATGCTATCTTCTGGAAGGAGGCAGTGAATGACGAGTTTGACTTTATCACCTCCAATAACACATGGGTGTTGGTAGATCTACCTGAAGGAGAAAAGCCTATTGGATGTAAATGGATCTTCAAGAAGAAGATGAAGGCAGATGGAACTATTGACAAGTTCAAGGCCAGGCTGGTCGCCAAGGGATTTTCTCAGAAACAGGGGATAGACTACTTCGACACGTACGCTCCAGTAGCTCGGATGACCACCATCAGGATGTTAATCGCTCTGGCAGCTATACATAAGTTGGTGATACGGATGTAAAGACAGCGTTCCTGAATGGGGAGCTGACCGAAGAGATTTACATGCAACAGCCAGATGGATTTGTCGTCAAAGGTCTTGAAGACAAAGTTTGCAAGTTGGTGAAATCATTATATGGTTTGAAGCAAGCTCCCAAGATGTGGCATGAGAAGTTTGACAAAGTTATTAGGTCAAACGGCTACAGAGTCAGCGAGACGGACAAATGCGTTTACACAAAGTTCGCTGATGGAAGAGGAGTCATCGTTTGTCTGTACGTGGACGACATGCTAATCCTAGGTACGGATATAGGCTGTGTCACAGAGACAAAGAAGTTCCTCTCAACCAAGTTCAGTATGAAGGACTTGGGGGATGCAGATGTCATCTTGGGCATGAAGATCATCCGGACAGACACTGGAGTAGCGCTGTCACAATCTCACTATATTGAGAAAATGCTCACACGCTATGGGTATAAGGATCTTCCAGGGATCGATACGCCATACAGGTGTGATCAGAAGCTGAAGCCAAACTCGAGGGAAAGCGTCAGGCAGCTGGAGTATGCAAGCATAATCGGGAGTTTGATGTATGCTACTACTGCCACAAGGCCTGACATAGCTTTCGCCGTGGAAATGCTGAGTCGTTTCACGAGTAATCCAGGCATTGAGCACTGGAAAGCTGTGAAACGGGTTATGAGATATCTCAAGAAGACTCAGACATATGCACTGTACTACAACGGGTATCCGACAGTAGTGGAAGGCTTCAGTGATGCTAGCTGGTGTTCAGAAGCGGAAAGCGAGAGATCCACAGGTGGATATGTTTTTTCCTTGGGTGGAGCTGCTATATCGTGGAAGTCGAAGAAGCAGACAATACTCTCTCGTTCCTCCATGGAATCTGAATTCTATGCACTCGAAACTGCAGCAGATAAAGCAGAATGGCTTCGGGAGCTCATGTATGATCTTCCAGTGGTTGGAGCTCAGATACCGGTGATACCGATATACTGTGACAACCAGGCGACTGCGGCGGTGGCATCAAATGACCTCTTCAACGGGAAGAAGAGGACTGTGCGGTTGAAGCACAGGGCAGTACACGATCTTATCAAAAGAGGTGTAATTGCAGTGGTTGATGTTCGGAGTCAGGAGAACCTGGCAGATCCGTTCACAAAGGGCCTCAAGCGCCAGTTGGTCGATGACACAGCTTGTAAAATGGGCTTGAAGGCATTCTGATAGTATGTCTTTGTAATCCTACCATAAAAGTTTTATGCTATTAGTTCAAAGAGAAATCTACTAGGCATCTAACTTTTGGTTCAAAGGAGGATCACTGACTGGGAAACTATCAGGTAACGATGGGTACTTGTTCTATGGAACATGGAAGAGATACGGACCCATAACCACTGTTGTCTACTATGTATTTTTCTGCGAAAAAATAGATCCTGTGGAAGGTTGGCTTAAACGCCTTAATGAGTTCTCAGGCAGAGTGAATGTCTGGTGTGCTTTACAAGAAGCACGGTAGAGCAGCACTACAAGGAGTGAAACTCCATGCTACAGTGGGATGACTCCACCATGAGGTTCCCAGGTAGGGGTAATGCCTCGGCTTTGCAAGCCAAGTCATAGCGGCGTAGCACCGTAAATAGGCAGGTAGCCTAATGCTGTATGACGTAATTAAAGAGTTGTAGACATCACTACAAAGGGGAGGATGGCCCCATGTTACAGTGGTACGACACCACGATGAGGTACCCAGGTAGGGGTAAAGCCTCGGCATTGCAAGCCATGTCGTTGCGGCGTAACACCGCAAGGAAGCCTTAGGCTTCATGCTGGGTAGTTTGGCACTACAAAGAGGCTTGTGACCTCATGCTACAGTAGTATGACACTACGATGAGGTTCCCAAGTAGGGGTAATGCCTCGGCTTCAGACCATGTCATAGCGGCGTAGCACCGCAAGGAAGCGCAAGGCTTCATGCCATATCTCTTTAATAAAGAACTCACCTATAGTGTATGGAAAGAGATATCAGGCCGTCTCTTGAGGGTAAACTTGTAGACGTCCAAAATTATATACTGAAACCAGGCTGGCACAGGGCCTTTAATGTGCAGCCAGAAGCACACGTAACTACACTTTGTGAGTGGAAAGAATTACAATTGTGGTGCAGAATTCAAGGCGTAGTCCATTCTTGTATCACATTGTTATTTAACCCATGCGGGAAGATTCAAGTCGTCAGCGACATCTATCATAATGCAAAATGGACAGTTACTGTGGGGAACGCTCAACCCTGGACACATATATATGTTGTGATATGTGGGGGATTGTTGGTGCTTTCTTTGGTGCTTTCTTTACATGAAGAGAGCTTGCTCTCAACATGCCTTGTAAATTTTAGTCCCACATCGGAAATGCACCATGAGTTATCTCAACATATATACTTGGGTGTGTTGTTGAGAGATGCACATGGGGTGGTGACCCTAAGGAGGGAACCATGTGGGTGATTTTACTAGGAGGTAAGAATAAGGCTCCAAGGATTAAGCATTAATGCTTTTGTCATTCTCTTGGATTAATTCCACTTGGAGCTAAGCCCCAAAGGGGCTTAGCGACTCGGACTCGGACTCGGGCTCGGGCTCATGGGCTCATGAGACGTAATGTGGCGTTTTGTTGGCGCACTTTGCACTTAGCACGTCAGCAGTCATGCGGTCTTTATGCGGCTCATATGCGGCCATGCGGTCTTATGCGGCATGCGGCTCATATGCGGCCTCATGCGGCCCATGCGGTTCATGCGGCCATGCGGCTCATGCGGCTCATGCGGTCCATGCGGCTCATGCGGTCCATGCGGTCCATGCGGCTCATGCGGCTCATACGGTCCATGCGGCACATGCGGTCCATGCGGCCCAAGCGGTCTATGCGGCCAGGCTGCTGCTGCTGCTGCCGCATGGAGGGCTACGCTGACTGTGCAGATTTCAAATCGGTTATGGAAAGGGTGAATCAATGCGATTAATTCAGATCCTATCTTTGTGGCATTTGAATTAATTTCGTTACTATCTTTGTGGGATTTAAATTAATTCAGTTCCTATCTTTGTGGGATTAGAATTAATTCGTTGCTATCTTTTTGTGATTTGATTCAATCTTTCCATAACTGAAGAGGCGGTTAGGATTTCCACCCTCTCTCTATAAATACTCTCTTCTGGCCTCCTTTGTGACTACTACAAAAATACAAGTCAGAAAAGGAGAAAGAGAGAGAGAGCTGCTGCCGCCATTGCAAGTCCATCCGAGGAGTCAGAACAGAGGTGACATCGAGCGTTCCACAAGTTATTCAACTTGCTGGTTCTTAGAAGCAGATCGTGTGGGGCGAATCTTGCTTTGAGCAACGGTGTTTTGACACCCCAGTATTGTTCTTCTTCTCATCTCTCTCTAGTTTTATTGTAACTCATTCTGTCCCAATTGCAACACGTTTACAAGGAAGAACGAGAGATCTTCTCTTCTCTTTTTCCCTCCTTCATATTGTAATTTGGCTATTTGATTTTTTATACCATCGTAGATCTTGAGTTTGCTCTCTGCAAAGTTTTGTGGAACATCTCAGATCTCGATTGCATCTGTTTTTCCATCTTTGAACAAGCCCCGGGAATAACACATCTATACAACTAAAATAGTGAACATCTATACAAGTCTTGCTGGACGAACAAAACTGAAATCGACATATATTTCAAATGGTATAGATATGCGACCATGATATTTTTGTGAGTTATCGGGAATGTTTGGTTCAATTGTGATGTTACTGCCAACATTTTCTTCAAAATAATTGCAAGCACAAATAATTAAAGTTATAATTAATTTGACGATAATATTACTTGTATCTTATGATACTAAGGGTCCGTTTGGATATACTTTCTGAATTTTTTTCTAAAAACAGTTTTCTGACAGTAAGTTATAAAGTTGTTTTCTGAGTATAAAAATTTTGAGTTTGTGTTTGGCTACTTTTATCTAAAAAATAATTTTAAAATACAAAAGTTGAAAAATGTGTTGGTAATTTATTTTATAGAAATTACAGCTGTGTCAACTGCTCGTGTCCAACTGGAGGACCTCTTCGTCGTGTATACTGCTCGTGTCCAGTTGTGTCTACTGCACATGCAGAGTTCGTGTCCTGAGTCCATCGATGTGTCTACTGCTCTTGAACATCACACGGACACAGAGTCGCGGACTCGGGCGCGACATCGACTCGTCTCCTAGGTTACTCATCACAAGTGACTTCTCCGGCCAGGTGGACATAGGGTCCTCTTGAACATCACCCCTCTAGAACATCACAAGTGACTTCCGGCCAGGCGGAGTCATCTCGACCGCCCGTCGACGTGAGATGGCTCCATCTCCACTGCCGAGGTGGCTCACCGCTTGTCGACGCCCTCGTCCTCCCGCGCGGTCGCTTGACCTCGTCGACCAAGGCCACTCGATGGGACATCCTCTTTGTCGCGACGGTGGCGTCGATGTTCATGAGGTCGCCGCCGCTCGAGGGGGGTTGAGGCCGCGGCATTGGCGTCCAGATCTGGCGAGTGTCCAACGGTGGCCACAGATGATGTGTGGGTGGAGGGCGTTGCGTACGTCGACGAGAGCCCGGCGGTGGCCTCGGATCCGGATGACTGCGCACCAGTCATGCTGGAGACGACGTGGTCGGTGGAAGAGGGAGAGGAGACGAGTCAGTAATGAGAAGGGGAAGAGAGAGAGAGAGTGTGTGGAAATGGAGTGGGGTGGGTTATGGTCGTGGGGTCGCCATAATGAGGAAAGTTGTTTTTGGAGAACAACTTTTTCATACTCCTGGAAAGCTGTGTTATAAAGTAGGTTTTGAAAATTTTGTTTTAAAAGTAACATCTGGAGTGGAGCCAACCAAACAATATTTGTATCGGTTTTTGAGTTTAAAAGCAAAAAAGTGATTTATAAATAGCAACCAAACACAGCCTTAAACACTCAACAAAGATGTGATACAACCTAAATAAAAAACTTCTCTGGGAGAGTTTGCCCAATGAACACAAGCAATTTATTGAAAAGACCTAAACCAAATTGGCCTTCTAGTACTTGATATGGAGCGTGCAATATTGCACGGAACTTAAAATTTTAGGCATCAAATTCATAAGAATATGTATACATGTATTTTGTATAATATAATGTATTATTTAGGTTACAATCCACAAAACAGATCAAATGACAAGTTACTATATATCACGTCTTTTTATTAAAGAAATTAACATTTTTTTGTAATATGAAATGCGATGAATCGAAAAGAAAAAAAAATCTCTTACTGCCTTCGTGTAATGCCCCGCTCCGCGCGAGGCATTTGGTTGACTTTTTAGATGCGATCAGAATGTTGGACCATGGCTTGTGTTGGAATCAAAAGATTTGAGATTGATGAAGTCTCTTAGCTGGGGGATGGAATGAGTATTGGAACGTAGCTCGTTGGTGGGGCTATGTCTAGTGGAAATATGTGTGATCGGAACCGGAAGACCCTTTATGCAAGTGAGTGGAACCGTCCCTTCTCCCTTACTCCTTCATGCTTAATAAAATGGAGTATTGTGTTGCTTTAATATGTCCCTAGCACTACCAAAATAAGTCATATCAGCGACGAAATTAGCGACGCCAACTTAAAAAGTCGCTAATATTTCTGGAATTAGCGACGCCGAAAGTAAGCGTCACAATACGTCGCTGATAGTGACAAACAGCGACATATTGCGACTACCTTTAGTGTAATAAAAACCAACGTCGTTGATTTGTCGGAAAACGTCGCCAGTTTTATTAGTTCAGCGACGTTTAGCGTCGCAAAGCTTATGGCGTCGCCGAATATTAAAGGAAAGTCGACGCTTTGCGACGTATTTACAGACGTCGATAAATTGCTGCTAAATAGGGTTTCCTCGGTTCGACTTTTCATTTCTCCCTCTCACCAAATTTTTTGTTCCCGCCCCTCTTCCCCCGACCTCGACGACAGCCCGACCCCCTTCCATCCGGCGCCGCTCATCCTCCTCCTCCACCGCGAGCCCCTTCTCCTCCTTCCGGCGAGCCCCTTCTCCTCCTCCTCCTCCACCGCGAGCCCCTTCTCCTCCTCCACTGCGAGATCCTCCTCCTCCACCACCGAACTTGTCCTCCTCCTTCTCCTTCACCACCGCGAGGAGACTGAAGGTAAACCCTAACCCTAATTGAGATGTTTTCGTGTCCAAAATGGACACGGAGACATATTACGACCATGTGTTCACTGATACAGTGTGTTCGTGAGGTTTTGGACACTTTGTGTCCATTTGTTGGACACGTGGACACCCCCAAGCATGCATATATATGTATTTTACCTCTGTACACTTAATCCCCTACTACACTTGTGTATTTTCGTATTAATTTGGATTTGCATATTGGGTTTGGGTTTCGATATAGTGTTTGATACATTGTTTCACCTTGCAACATTCCTACACTTAGAGACGTTTAGTACACAACTAATTATTTTATCCTAGTTCGCAAGTGTACTTTTGGGTAATCTACGTATATTAGTTTACCAATATCCCCAATGGCCGGTATATTACTTTTGTACAGTGCAACATAGACTTGTACGATATCACGTCCGTGGCGACTTATTGATTCGACGGAATCGAAGCGAATAAGTATGATTAGATTGTTGTAGAGGGTTGATGTTACTAAAGAGAAATACAATCTGTTTGTTCTAGAGGGTTGATGTTACTAAAGAGAAATACAATTTATTTGTTGTAATGGGTTGATAGTATTATTCAAACACCTCTGAAATCCAAGAGCCATCAGGGTACACTAGAGGTCTCTCTCCACTGTAATAGAACTGGTTTTAGTTATGATGTATAGGTGTGTATTGGACACAAAGCAGAAAGGACAGGACGAGAAGAACTCCATATACATATTTTAGTGAGTGTCTTTGCCTAATACAAGTTTGACACTAACCAGTTTGAAGCATCTTTGTGCTTCCTAGGTTTAAGTTGGGGCTCACATAAGTACAACAAGAAGTAAAAGAGAAAGGAAATGTTAGTTAATATAAGTTGTCATTATATAAAAGCCTTCTATATCCGTCCTACATCTGGAACTATGCGCAAACCAAAAACTATCACTGGAGTATAGGAAGATTAATAAAATTTCACTAAACCCCTAGTTCTATTTATTGTTGAAGTATATGAACCAATTAGTCAACATCTATTTGTTGAAGTATGGTACTCCATTCTTCGTAAGTTCTAGCTATATATGTCTCAAGATCCAATACTCAAAAATCCCAAGAAGCAGAAGAAGAAAAGAATAAAATGACATCGCTCAACACCCTATGACAACTCCATGAATAAAGTAGACGATCCTCCATACAAGTCTTCCTTCATCTATTGTCTTAAAGTGTGAGTTCTACAGTATGGTTCTCTTTGTAGAATTGTGTCTTATTTTAGACAACAAGGGTTTCCTATTTTTACAGGTAACATGGCAACATGTGTAAGGGAACATATAGGTGTGTGTTTGTGTTTGAAAGGGAGTGTCACAAGAGTAAGGCGTGAGCATGTGTTAGTATTTTGAGCTGTGAGAGTGTTTGTTCTATTGAGGTTAGTACCAACTGTATTTTGGCTCCAGCTCCAGCTCCATTTGCATTAATTTACGGTACGACATGGTGATCAGGACATAGTTCCTGCAGCCATTCGACTGGCGAGGTAGAAACTATGTAGCCGTAGATAAAATTGACTGTCATCCGACTCTCATCCCTCGGCAATGATGATACGACAACCTATCACTATATCTTATATAGTAGTAGATGATGTCTTAGTATTACATTATGTGAGTTCATCTTGATTCTGTTACATTCTTCAGATACTAGATACGATAAGAACATATACTACACCATATATACAGAACATAGATGATTCACACTAATGTATGCTAGAATGAATCTTGGGTTGTGTTCTGAGCCATCCGTTCTCACACTTGGCAAAAAATCAAATTTTTTATACTTTATCTGCTTTCGAAAATGTACTCAAGTTACATGATGGTTCCTTTAGTTAGCTTGCTTATGTTATAATTATATTATTTGTGACTATCGATCTTACCAGATGGCACCCATGACCCGAGGAGCGGCACGTCGTTTGAGGAAAACAGTGAATACTGAGGTGGCTCCTCCTACAGTTAAGGAGGAAGAGGCACCGGTTGCTAGTGAGACCGGGAGTTCTATTCATCCAGCACCGGTAGCTAGTGAGACCGGAAGTTCTATTCATGCAACACTTGCAAGGGACGACATCTCTCCTCACGCCAAAGATCTTGCTTTTTTGAGGTGGTTGCTGTAGGTCCTAAAAAATCAAGTTGTACACATCAACAAAGTCATGAAGATTGAGAAATACATCTTTCAAATGAACTGTGCAGACATCAGATTGCGCATCATACAGATTGCGCACACTAGACTGCGCACACTCTCAAGCGCGCAGGCTGACGTGGCAATAATCATTATTACCTGACATAATCAAATCTTCTGACAGCTGACAGCACGGAGAACGAGGCGACTGTTTGTTTAATCGTGCAGCACGGCGCTCGAGAACAGCTGGCCTCGCAATCGGCCAACCACTCTCTGTGCAGTCCATGCCTGCACAATCCGAAGCCAGCGCAACTTAGGTTGCGCACTCCATCAATACAAGTGATAAAGTAGATGTGGCACTCATGCCATCAATTGTTCACTATGTGGCAACTGTCTATGCACGATCATGCATATTTCAATCAAAAGATGCCATGTGTCCAAGACAGTTGGACCACGATCCAACAACTGCCTGTGCAGTCCAAAGCTGCGCAATCCAATCCATGCGTAATCCAGCATGCGCAGTCCAGAATAACTAAAAGTTAGTTATTTCCAGAACTCTATAAATAGAGTTTCAAGTCTTCATTCAAGGGGATCACACATTAAAAAGTTCAGAATTATCAGAGAGTTCAGGAGTTCTTGTCCAAGTGCTGCTGCATTCTTCCGAGACATTTGCCTTCAATTCTCCGAGGCTTTTGCCTTCAAGTCAACTTCCGAGGCTACCGTCTTCAAAGTTCACATCGTCCAAGGGATAAAGCAATCGTCTTCTAGATTGGATTCCTACAGTTGTATCTTTCCCAGAATTCTTGTAATCTTTACAAAGTTTGTATCAATAAAGTTTCATATTTTTGTTTTTGCAAACAAAATGACGACTCTGCTGGGGACGACTTTCTCCTCCGACGAGGAAGTGACAACTCAATGTGACATCGCGTCTATTGGGAAGACGCAGAAGACTCTGGTTGTGAAAGTCAACCAGACAGCCTACGAGGCGATGCTCAACTCCAAGACCACCCCCCACACTGCAACCACTTCTGCCACGAGCAAAGTGCGCCCAGTGTGGGTCCCCAAGGCTGCTGCACAATCTGTGGTGCAGACTGTTGCACAGTCTGCCAGCAAGACTGGTGCGCAGTCTATTCATTTTGTCGCCAAGCCTGGTGCGCAGTCTGTTGTTTCAACTGCTGCATAGTCTGTCTCAACTACTCATGCGCAGTCTGTTGTGGGTAGTACACAAGCTACTTCTTATGCTGCCTTGTCAAAGTATAAGACTCCTATGTCCTTGGCGCAGTTAGCATCAATTCTTCCTGCACAATCGACTACTCCAGCAACCAGAGTGCATCCTAAACACCCTGTGGCAAGAACTCCTGATGCGCAATCCACAACCTCTGTGGCCAGAACCAGTGCACCCTCTGCCAGATCTAATTATGCGCAAGTGGCCAGTGCTCCATCAACCCATGCGCAAACTGTGCCTGCGCAATTCAAGAGTAACAGCCCTTTGGCTAAACTCTCTTCTTCTCATAGCAAGGAAAAAAGCTCTACTCCTCTTTCCAAACACCCTGTTACTCCTGTGCAATCCACTGGGGGTAGTCCTTTGGCTATTCCTCTTCCACTTCAAAATAAAGGAAAAGGCCCGTTGGTCTTTTCTCAAACTTTCTTGTCCCATGACTTGGAAGACAACAGAGGGAAACGCTCTTTAGCTAACCCTTCTTCCCACAACAAAAGAAAAGGTCCTTTGGTCTTTTCTCAATCTTCTTCGGTCTTTACCGTAGAAGATCAACCTGAACGTGCCTCGGCACCAGTCAGTACAAAAACTCCTTCAAACAAGGGTTCTTCTTCCCTTCATGTCAAGAGAACTTGTTCTGATCAAAGAGGTATTCTGCCTACCCCGGTAGCAGAATTTCAAGATCTCCCGATTCTCAAGATATCCCAGTCGAAACAGGGAAAATTGTTGGTGTCTCAAACAGAAACCCCTGGGTGTGAATTTGCTGATCTAAGAACTTATCTCAACAGACCAACTTCGGCGAAATGCAAACAGCCAATGTCGAAGACCAAACATCACCAAAAGCAAGTTTCCAGGGTCAATAACCCCGACACCTATGCCAATGAAGTGAGCACTTCCCTGTATACTCAAGGGATAAAACATTTGAAGAACCGGAACCATGTTCCGAATATTGTCAAAGAACAAATCCCTCAATCTTTTGATCTTCGGGAACATCTCAGGCAAAAGCGGGATAACATTTCGACACCTCCAGTTCAATCATCTGATCATCATTGCAATCATAAAGTCATAATCCAGTGTTGTTGTCAAACGACAAAACGATCTGTATTTGATCGTCTGAACTTTGCAAACTCTGGACCTAAGTCAGAGGATGAAGACGAAGTGTTGTACGCTTCTGTCAACATGACCTCTCGAGACACTGGGGTAGGAAGTGCTCTAAGCACGGCAAGCCTCGCCGTCCTAGTCAACGGTATCTAGATTTACTCCAAGAATCTTTTGAAGGAGTATTTCGACATACCCGTTCCCGAAGCCGAGATACAATCGGTCAAAGGAATCTTCAAGATCCTTCAGGTCATTTTCTTCCTTCTCACTCAGGAGATGATTCTTTTTCCGACTACGATGCATACAGCGAAAGCTCTGAATAGACAGTGTCTTCCACTGTACCAAGAGAAGTGACAGCTTATGTTGTCAATGAAGATCCAGATGCTTCAACTTCTGCAAATCAGGAACAGCGAATCACTGCACTAGAGGATAAGCTGAAGACCATGGCTGAAATGGTCGCCAGTATGCACTCTATTATTGTGGCCCAACATACAGTGCCACCGGTTATACCTGCTGTAAGTCCGAAGATCATAGCATCATCGGTACCTGTCAACACAGGACTGGGGGCAGTATCTCCTCAAGTACCCCTTGTACCAGTTCAAACTACACCCAGTCAGTCAGGTGCTGGGGGTAGTGCTTACAATGTTGTGCCTCCTCCTACCACTATGACTCCGCCTGCTCCTTCTACATCAGTGGAAGATGCTACTGAAGCTGTCAAGCTCTTGCGTACTCAGTTCGAGACTTTCAAGGAGAAAGACAACTTGCAAAGATTGGGGATCAAACAACCATACCCAGTTGAATGGAAGGAAGTCCCATTTTCTGCTAAGTATAAGCTCCCAACAATCTCTCTGTTTGATGGCACTACCTCTCCAAGCCAGTTTATCAATCACTTTGAGGTAATGACTGTCCAACTTCAACCAAATGACGCTCTTCTTACCAGAGTGTTCATCGGTTGTTTAGTCGGCGTAGCATACGACTGGTACAGAAGTTTGCCCGATGGTTGTATCACCTCCTTCTTAGGACTCAAACAAATCTTCCTGGAACGGTTCTATGAGGGAATCAACGACATGACTATGTCGGCTCTCAACAAAATCAAACAGAAACACAATAAAGCCGCTGAGAGTTTCATTGAACGGTTCTGCCGAGAAGCCTTGAAGATGCCTCCCGGAACTCCAGCTGCTGTCACTATTGATACTTGCAAGGCAAATCTTTTGCCTATCATCAGTATGTTGACAGGGTCAACTCAGTTCCAAGATTGGCCCTCCTTCATTGTCAACGCGAAAGCTGCTGAAGTTAGCGCTGACAAGTTCAAGCAACTGGGGGTACAAATGTCTAACCCCGACCGGGATGAACACCAGACATCAAGTGGAGGTAATCTCCAGAATAACTGCAAGAACAAGGAGACTTTGAACATCAAATTGAAGAGCAAAGAGTCTCTGGCTATTAACGTAGCTCCTCCTGCGTCTTCTTCCACTCCTTCTGCTCCTCAACCAAGGGAACCTCGTCCTAAAGTAGAATACTCCTTTGACGAGAATGACACTGCTAGCATCTTTGATTGTTTAATCAAAAGCAACAAGATCCAGCTTCCAGACCCAAAGAAGCCTGATGAAGTCGGTAAGACTGATCATCCCAAATATTGTGTCTATCACAGGTTCATTGGGCATCCTACTCGAGCATGCTACGTGCTCAAAGGCAAGTTACAAGAGCTGGTCAATGCTGGTGTTGTCACTCTGCAACAAGACGAGAAGACTGTTACCGCAAACATGGTTTCTGTCCAGTTCGGTGATTTCCCTCCGCAGATGGTACAACATGGCGTTATTCCTATTCCCAAAGCTACTCTTGAGATCGAGAATCTCCCGCCTCCACCAAGTGAAGGTCTTATCCCCTTATCTCTCGACAATGGCGAGGTTATGTGGATTCATCCAGATCTTGCTTCGGAGTTCGAAGTGCCCTCTTCATCCAAGAAGAAAGACCGCTCCAAGGGCAAGACGAAGACTTGCAATATGGTGTCTTTTGACCCCATAGTTGATGAAAAAATTATGTTAGGCACCGGATCAGGAAAAGCATATCTGAAGGATTACCCTGAAACTCAAGAGAATCCTGCCTCTTCTTCTGAACCTGTTCCAGTACAATCTACTTCCTCTGAAGAGATCCCTTCTATATCCTCACCAGTTGTAGTATCCGTTCCTTCCAAGCCGGTGGTTGCTGACAAAGGCAAGCAACAAGTCCGCTTCGATAAGCCCTTGAAGAAGTCATCTCCCACAGGACTTGAGAAGCCTTACAACTTCGATATTTTGGCTCAATTAGCCAATACACCGGCCCGGCTGTCAATCTTTGAACTCTTGCGTCTCTCCAAAGAGACTCGGAAAACTCTGAGTGAGGCTCTTATGCAAGCTGAAACTTGTCTAGCCCTTCTGAAGAAGCCTAAAGCAGAGCCAGTTTCTTGTCTTCATTGTCATAGTGTTCTGGAATTGATTCCAAACATAACTTTCACTCAAGATGACATGCTGATGGAAGACAATAGACATGATCGTCCTCTATACTATACAGGATATGTCGACTCGATGAAAGTCGATCGTATTTTGATAGATCCAGGGCCAGCTCTCAGCATCATGCCAAAGACAATACTGGACGCATTGAAGATACCAGTGCATAGTCTTTCAAGCACAATCACCACTATCTTGGGATTCAACCAAGGAAGGAGTGAACCTTTGGGTAAGATTCGCCTAAAACTCCAAATAGGCAATCTTCATACAAAGGTGACCTTCTACATCATTGACAATCATGGTTGTTCTTACAATGCTTTATTGGGGAGACCATTTTTGCATGAGCACAATATTGTTCCTTCAACTCTCCATCAATGTTTTAAATACGTTGATGACAATGGTGATGTGCAAAAGGAGGTCGCTGATCTCTATCCTTTTAAAGGCGTCGAAGCATACTGCAATGATGCTCGTATGTACAAAGATGAATTCATGAAGGTGGTGTTGTCTCTGGATACTGAAGAAGAGCAAGAAGCAGTGCCTAAAGACACCCTTATCATACCTGTTAAAGGGCGAGTCTCTCATCCTCAGTCCTCTAAGCCACTGGCTATTCACTTGCCAGCCCAGAAACAACCGATGGATAATGATAAAAGGAAGGTCACCTCTTCTGAGCCACTTGTTATCGACTTACGTCGTAACAAGGACAAAAAGTAGCTCACATCTTCTGAGCCACTTGTTATCGATCTAACTCATAACAAGGATAAAAGGGAGCTCACCTCCTATGAGCCACTTGTTATCGACCTCCGTCGTAACGAAGCCAATCCTCCTCCACGTTCTTTTTCTCCCCTTCTTGTAATTAATCTGACCAAGTCTGCTAAGGCTAAAGGTCCTGCTGTAAATACGAATGTACAGATCAATGAAAAAGCATCTACTTTCCAGTATACTGATGTCATTTATCATACTAAATGCTATTTGGATATGTTAGATAGCTTTCGATCATTTACAATGGGAGTTGTACAATCTCTTCAAACAGAAGTCTCATTTGAAGATCCAGATGATTCTTACCGTATTGTTCCTTCTCGAAAGAAAGGTGAAAGTCCAATACTTTTTAGTAAAGGACCGGAACAACAATTTAGCTATACGGATGAAAGCAAGAGTAACGATACAGGACATCTTCAACTCGTCGTTACAGTCAACAATCAAAAGACATCATCCGAAAGATGGGTTTTGACTTCAAAAGTGGTCTCAATGACGGCAAAGGCAGACGAACTCCAGTTCGTACAACTGTTCCGAAAGGAAAGTCGGATATGTATTACAGCAGGACCAAAAGAGGTCTCGGATATGCTTCTCCTCCGATGTTATCCCCAGCAGTCTCTGACTCTGATAGTGAAGAGCGCTCTAACTCTTCTGATTCTAGATCATGGGATTCTGACACCAGCATTGGTGATGTTCATCGGCTAGTAGTATCTTCCAACATGGTCTCTGCTGAACTTCCAGAAGGCTATGATAAGAACATTAAAGAAAGTCCCGAAATAGATCCTTGGGCACAACGAATGGATAATCAATGGGAACTTTGATTCGAACAGCGAGAACCTCCTACTGAAGATCAATTGGTTCAAATTGATGTAGGAGAGAACGGGTCACCTCATCCAATATTCATCAGCAAGAATCTTCCAGAAGCAGATAAACAAAAGTTGATTCTTTTTATCAAAGAATATATTGATGTCTTTGCCTGGAGCTATGAAGACATACCCGGTCTAGACCCCAAAGTTGCTACTCACAAACTGAACATTTTACCCAATGCAAAACCAGTCAAGCAGCAACAACGACGCTTCAAACCAGAAATGATGGATGCGATTGATGATGAAGTCAAGAAGCTCATTGCTTGTGGCTTTATTCGAGAAGAGCAGCATCCTGATTGGGTAGCCAATGTCGTCCCAGTTTTGAAGAAAACCGGCAAAGTTCGTGTCTGCATCGACTTTCGGGATCTTAATAAAGCATGTCCAAAAGACGAATTTCCTCTTCCTATCACGGATGTCATGATTGATAATACCTGTGGGTTCAAGCGAATATCCTTTATGGATAGATTCTCCGGATATAATCAGATTCGGATGAATCCTGAAGATGAAAAATACACTTCTTTCCGCACTCCTCGTGGGGTCTACTGTTATACTGTGATGCCATTTGGTCTCAAGAACGCTGGTGCAACTTACCAACGGGCTATGAGTACCATCTTTCGAGATCATCTTCGTAAAACTGTCGAATGCTATGTTGACGATATCGCCGTCAAAAGTCGTCTAAAGGAAGATCATATCCAAGACTTGAGAACAATCTTCAATCTCATGCGCCAATATCAACTCAAAATGAATCCCACAAAGTCATTCTTGGGTGTCTCTAGTGGCAAGTTTTTCGGCTTCGTCATTACCTCTAAGGGTATACACGTGGATCCCGAGAAGATCAAAGCCATTCAAGAGATGCGTCCTCCACACAACTTAAAAGAGCTACGAGGATTCCAAGGTCGACTTGCGTACATCATGAGATTTATTTCAAACTTGTCTGGACGCTGCAGACCATTCACTCAACTAATGAAGAAGGGTGTCTCTTTCATTTGGACTGAAGAATGTCAACGAGCATTCAACGACATCAAACGGTACCTCATGAACCCACCAGTTTTGGTGCCACCAATCTCGGGCATACCATTCTTAATGTATGTCCGTGCTATGGATCATTCATTGGGTGCTTTACTTGTCCAAAAGAACAAAGAAGGCCATGAACAGGCCATCTATTATCTTAGTCGTACTATGATTGGTGCTGAACATCATTATAGTCCGGTTGAAAAAGAATGCCTAGCTCTTATGTTCGCTGTCCAAAAGACTCGGCATTACATCATTGGCCAAACTATTCATGTCATATCCCGAGTTAATCCTCTTCGGGTACTCATGAAGAAGCCTAGCACACTCAATTCTCGGCTGGCTACATGGGCCATCCTGCTAGCTCAATATGACATGGTATATGTTCCACAAAAGTCTGTCAAAGGTCAAGCACTGGCAGATTTCTTGTCGGCTCATCCCGTGCCAGAAACATCCAAGCTTTATGATGAAATTCCAGATGAGACATTGGAAGTCAACATGATCTCTGAAGAATTTCCAACCTGGCATCTATTCTTCGATGGTGCATCCAGAATCGGACCAAATGGTGCCATTGTAGCAGGAGTCGGAGTTGTTCTCGTTTCTCCAGACGATCAACTATCCAAAGAGCTTACTCTCTAGATGAACCCTGCTCCAACAACGTAGCGGAATACAATGCTCTACTCATCGGCCTTCAGTTAGCCAAGCAACTGGACGTCGAATATCTCAAAGTCTACGGCGACTCTAAGCTGGTTGTCAACCAGGTTAGAGGAACTTATGAAGTTCGACATCAAGATCTGGTACCTTATCATGAAGCAGCAATAAACATGGCTACATCATTCAAAGCATTCTTCATTGACTATGTTCGCCGAGCTTGCAATACCAAAGCAGATACCTTGGCCAACCTTGCAGCTGTCTTAGCCATCCCTGTTAAAAGATAGCAGGTGGTGGTTATCTCTAATCGGGAGCTATTTTGTATTGAAAACAATCGTAATGTTGAGTTTAACAATCTTGTTGAAGTCAATGTTATCAATGAAGACTGGAGAACTCCTTTTATCGACTTTGTGGTTCATGACATACTCTCCGAAGATCCCAAGGAGGCTACTAGTATTCGACGACGATCTCTCCGATTTTACTATAATCAGACTACCAAAACTCTCTATCGGCGGACTTATGATGGTCTTCTCTTATGCTGTCTTGCTGGTGATGAAGCAAAGTAAGTGTTGCGTGAAGCTCACGACGGTGTTTGCGGAGCACATCAACCCGGTCCTAAGCTACAGGATCGCATCCGACGAATAGGTTACTACTGGCCCTCTATGGTATCAGATGCCATTAAATATACAAGAAAATGTCGTGCTTGTCAAATCCATGCAGATTTTATCCATCAACCTTCGGAATTCCTGCATTCGACTGCTGCTTCTTGGCCTTTCGAAGCTTAGGACATGGACATCATAGGACCTATTAATCCTCCTTCTTCTAGAGGACATCGGTTCATATTAGCAATAACCGATTATTTCTCCAAATGGGCTGAAGCTATACCCCTGGCTGAAGTCAAAACCAGCAGCGTCATCAACTTCGTCAAACACTATGTCATCTATAGATTTGGTGTACCTCGAAGGATCATCCATAACAATGGACCACAATTCATCAGCCAAAAATTCACAAGATTCTGTGATGATCACCGAATTGACAATGTCGCTTCGACAGCCTACAATCCTGCTGCAAATGGCTTAGCCGAAGCCTTCAACAAAACTATCATTAAACTCCTCAAGAAGTTTGTATCTACTAACAAATAAAACTAGAGTAAAAAGCTTGGCGAATGTCTATGGGCCTAGCGTTCCACGGTCCGCAACCCCACAGGCTGTACACCATTCTCTCTGGTGTACGGGTGTGAAGCTGTTCTTCCTTTAGAACTTTAAATCCTGTTCTTAAGGATCGCCATTGCTAACGAGCTCACTTCAGAGAACAACGACCTTCTTCGACTTCAAGAATTGGAAGCACTTGACGAGAAGCGGTTAATGGCTCAACAACATATTGAGTTTACCAAGCCCGCATCTCGAAGACTTTCAACCGCAAAGTTAAGGTCAGAGCCTTTCAACAAGGAGAACTTGTTCTAACGGTCAGACGTCCTATGACTATGACTCACATGAGCAAAGGCAAATTCGACGCGAAGTGGAAAGGTCCCTATGTTGTAAGCAAAGTTTTCTCAAATAGAGCCTATCAACTCTCAGAACTGGATGGTCGAGTTGCTATGATGCCTATCAATGGCAAATTCCTTAAGAAATATTATGTATAAATGTAAATTCTTGTAAATCATCAGACAAGTTCGAGTTCATGAATAAAATTCAATTTTATTTTATCATAAACGATGTTACATAATATTAAGGAAGGTCACTGTCATCCTTCTCGACATTGGGATGCGGACCACTGCCATCCTTATCAAAGACATAATCAGCAAAATAGCTGAGAACATCCTTGCTGGAACCCACGAGAAACTTACAAGCAGCCATCTTCATGGCCACTTCCTCTTCAGTCTTTCCTGGTTCAAGCAGGAAGTCCAGGATATCTCGCGGTGGTTTGGATGCAGACGAACCTTCGCCTGCCTCTGCCTGCTTTGGCTGGACCAGTTCGGCCGGAAGTTCTTCAACGCCCGCTTCAACCTTCGGGGCGAGTTCAGCCTTCTTGGATGCATCTCCAGACGACATTTTTATGTTGAAAAGTTGAAGTGCTCATTTCTGTCAGATTTCTGTTCTATTTATAGGCAGAGATTTTCCAAATAACGAAGCGACACATTAATCTGACGGTTCGCCCGTTCATTCAATTCATCCGATGGTTTATCCATTCACATTCATTCGATGGTTCGCCCGTTCATTCATCATCATTTGACGGTTCATCCGTTCATCATCATTTGACGGTTCATCCGTTCATCATCATCCGACGGTTTAGCTGTTCATCCATTCATCATTTGACGATTCATTATCGTTCATCATCCACATCAGCAACTTGTCATCCCTGATTAAGTTGTCTATTGAAATAATGATATTCAATAAAATATACTCTGCCATGTCCATATTACCTCTGAGCAGATATAATGAATATAATTATTATCTAAAAAATCCAGAAATATATCATGTCTTGTACCTCTGAATATATTTTCTATCTCTATTATTTATATCTGAACAAGATATGCAATAAATGATAGAGCCACAACAAAATGCCTTTTATTGATCAAAATTTGAGACATTACAAAAACATACGTGCTACAAAAGACAAAAAGATATAAGATATCTTTCTACTGAGACGGAGGTGTCATCAGATTAACAATCTGTTGCTTCAGAACTTGCAGCCGTTCTTCGCGAGATGCCATCACTCTCCTCCTGGCTTCTTCCATCCCGGATTCTTCATTAAAAGTGGGCATGGTTACCATTCGGCGGGTGATTTCAGCATCATGAGCTGCTACATACTCGTCCCTTTCCTGAGTTAGAGCACTGAATTGTTGGATTGCAATCTGATGCTCAGTAACCTCATTTTCTAGCTCCTCTTGGAGACGAGCAATCTCTGCTCTCAGCTCAGCAATTCTTTTCTCTTTTCCCTCAGCGGTCGAGGTCACTGATTCCAACTTGGATTTATATTCAGCAGATTTCGTAGAGTAGGCATCCAAGAGGTTCTGGAGATTCACTCTTTCAATTGCAGTTGCCTGAGCCATTTGTTCAAACTCTGCCTGTACTAGAGGTTCCACTTCCCCCTTGTTGAGTTCTTTATAGTTCTTTATGGAAGTTTCCAGCTCATTCAATATATGGTCAAGGAAAGTGGCCTGAGCCTCGTCACCTTGCTCCCGGATGGCCTTCACCAAAAAAAAGGTCGGACCTCTAACCATATAAAAATCAGCGTCTTCTTTGTCCATCATTCTATTGATCAGAGGCCCCAAGGACTCGAAGAAGTATTTGGTGAATGATTGGATGACAAGTTGATTAATCGCCAGAGCACCAGGAGTCGCAGCTACTCCTGTTGATGAGAGGCAGCAGGATGTTCAATTTCTCGTATCTGAACAGCAGGCTCTTTGAATAAGGGAACCAAAGTGGAGCTGGTTGCTCCTCCTGGTTGTTCCTCTGCAAAATTAAATATTATTACTTCGCCTGTCATTGGCTATTGATAAAGAGAATCAAAAGTGAAAACAGTCTTACCATGGTTGGATCCAGCAATGAGCCTATCATCTGCAGGAACAGACTCTAGCTGAGCAGAAGTAGCTTCAGACGCTACTGCCTGACTACTTCCTGCTTCAGAGCCACAGGATAAATGACGACTGCCACTAGCAATCGTCGACGCAAGCACTATGTCCGTGAATATTTGTAATATCTCGAAATTCGTGATACGTATTTTATTGCGTATTCGTATTTCTGACCCGTATTTTATTTTTCTTGTCTAGTTAATTGTAGTTTATTTCGTAATCTTGTGGTAGTTTAATTGTCATTTATCATTATAGGTTAATCTGGTTAATGACTTCTGGATTTTGATTGGACTTTGGCCTGCATTGTATTTTGCTCAACTTGCAGTATTCTCGGCTTTTGTATTTTGGCTCGAATTTATGTGGAGGAGCTTGGCTTGGTTTAACTTGGTTTGATTTGGAGACTTGGTTCGGTTTTATTTGGTTTGAGATTGCATTGGAACCCTTTAACCTATACTCTCCCTCACCTCCATCACACCCCACCATCATTTAATCCCCTCTCTCTCTCTCTCCCCTCTCATTTTCCCACTTCACAGCCGGCCACCCCCTCTCCCTTCCTTCTTCTTCTTCCCCAAGAGAGAATCACCCCCATTAGGCAAGTGCACCTTGCTCACACTTGAGGGCCGGATTTTATGTGCCCATTAGCTTGTTTAGCACCCTATGAGCAACATTAGATCTTGGGTTTTCTTGATTTGGAGCTTGGAATCTTGTAGATCTAGGTTTGGAGTGTTTTCGGATTTTTGGAGATCTGATCTCCCAAACTTGTTCTTTTGTTGGATTTAATGTTTCCATGTTGTAGAGCTTTCAATTTTACACAAGTTAGAGCCTTGAAAATCCGGATTTGGGTTTGTATTGATGGATTTATGATGTTCCAAAGTTTTGAGTTCCATGGGTTCTCTTCTCGGATTTTTGGAGAAGATGACTTGCTGTTCTGGCCGATGGCGCCTACTTCCTCGAACACGCCTCTTTAGGCGCTGTTCGTTCGACTGCGCCTTCTTAGGCGCGGTTCGCAGACTGTGCCTCCTTTTCGAGCGCGCCTCTTTAGGCGCGGCTCGCTCGAACGCGCCTCCTTAGGCGCGGTTCGTCTCGATCGCGCCTCCTTGGGTGCTGTTCGTCGCCGCCCCTCGATGGCGCATCCTTGGCGTCATTTCAGGCGCGGTTGGCAGACTGCGCCTACTTTCCCAGATTGGCAGATAGCGCCCACTTCCTCCTGTTAGGCAGATAGCGCCTACTTTCCCTTGGCTTGTCCGACTGCGCCTATATTTATCATTTTAGGCGCAGTTCACTGTTCCCTTGACTTAGGCGCCATTTGATCCAATGGATCTAGGCGCGGTTTGCCCCATTGGCTCTAGGCGCGGATTGACCTGTCCAGACTAGGCGCACTTTAGTGTGCAGCTAGTAAGCGCACTCTAGTGTGCTGCCTCCCTGGCACACTCTAGTGTGCTGCCTCTAGGCGCACTCCAGTATGCCTGGCCTGCCCTAGTGCCCCTGTACCCCTGCACCCCTAGTGCCGGTATTGCTTTCTCTGGGCTTTGGTTTTCTTTTCATAATTTGGAGCTTCCTGAGATTTTGGTGCTCACAACACGACTTGACTAGACTCGACACGTCTTGACACGATTTCCTGTATTTGTGTACTGCTTTCTTGAATCTTGACACTAATTTGGGAACACCTTACCCCTGGTTTATATCCTTACGCCTTTTGACCCGTGCTCGACCCGAACACGATGTGGGCACGATTTGATTTAATGCTAGTACGGCGTTGTCCCTGGTTTTGTTATCTCTTGTTACATCAGCAAAGTGTTTTCTTATGGTCTTATTTATAAAGTCATGTTTTCAGCCTTATTGTACTTTTCATGCCTTTTACATCGGTGGCCGTTTGGGTGCACTCAGGATTATGTTTCTTTTACTTGTAGAATAGTTGCATTGTGATATGCCTTATGGCCCTGACACGATAAATAAATCCTGGCTAATAACTTGTAACTTATAACCTTAACAACTAGATAACTTGATAGTGGCTCGTGGCGGCGCACTTCCAGCTTGTAACATGACATGACTTGGCAGGATAATTGACAACTTGAGCTGCTGAGGCAGGCTCACTTGACTAGTATAGCTTGTCTTGACACCGTGGGTGTACCTTCTTGTGTTTGGTCAATTCACCAGTCTTGTCTTGCATCATGTCTAGGACATGAATTCTTGATTTCCCACGGTCAGGAATTCATATTGGAAATGAACTAAGATTAACAACTAGCTTAATTCACTAGTCATGACGAGATGTTCCTCAGCTACAGGCGATCCCGTTACCCCGGCCACAATCGTTTGGACTTGTAGCCTGCCGACGAGTAGGGCGCATTTCCAGCTCACTGCCAAGTGGTGCATCCTCAAGCTACTTATAATGATAACAAGAATGTAGTCCCTCTCTCTCTAATTGTCACTATACTAATATTCGCCTGGGTAACCTGGATAGCTGCAAGGCTTGTGGCGGAGATACATCTCACTGCATTGTTAGTAACTAGGCTTGTGATAACCCTAGTTAGTTAATGTAGCAAGCAGTAGGCTATGATTGGCCGTGTATTATTGGATGGTGTCCAGCCTTGTCTGGTCTAGGACCAGCCCTGATGGGTCCAGCTCTTGATTGTTCCAGTCTCTGGAACTTGAATGCTTGACTTGCACTGGATGTGATTGCAAGACTTCTTCTCTGTCACTGTGGTGTAACTCTCTTGTATGACTGTCCTCTAAGCAATAACTGGTCAGTGACTATGTACTGTTCAGGTGAAGGGTTACAGTGGTAACCTGGCTACCTGGTACGGTACATTTGTCCTTACCGTGTTTATTGTGTAGATGGCACTTATCTATGTTATAGCTTCCTGTATATGATTGTTATCTTCAAGCAATAGACTGGTTAGTGACTATGTACTGTTCAGGTTTCCTGGTACGGTACATTTGTCCTTCCTTGTTTATTGCCCGGATAGCATTTATTTCTTATTTTTTTATGCATCTTATCTGCCATGTTCTCCGGTATTATTATTATTTACTAATCAAGTTACTGGTTTCCTTTCTGTGAGCGGGATGCGTGCATTGGTACTGCACAAATCTCGATATGCTTTTACTTATTTCTTTTGCTGCTTTTGTTTACTAATGATTTGCTGGTTTTAGTCCTTAAGTGGAGCCTCCTTTGTGGCACTTGCTCTTTCTGGGGTCTGACCCAGCTGGTTTTGTATGGCCAGATACCGGAGCAGCAGCAAGGGATCTACCTGTCTTCCAGCCAGATGGTGACCGCCAGGCGTGACCAAGGCTTCTAGTGGGTTTTTTTTGTTCGCCCACTTTATTGTAAACTAATATTCTTTTGAGGCGTTTAGCCGACGAGCACGTGTTAGCTCGATTGCAACTTGTATTTATTGTCTGCCTACGGGCTGTAACATGATTGACAAGCCCCGGGGGTTGATCATGTATGACTTAACTCTGAGCTAGTCTTTACATTTTGTTACGACTAGTTTTCATGATCATCTTATATGTAATGTTTGGGACGCCTTACAATTGTATATTTGGTGATCTGTTATCTTGTAACTTATTTTACTTGATGAGATTGAGACAATAGGCCATTTAGACCGTAAGAGACTGTTGGTTTGTAGAATACCCTCACATGCTAGACAGCCGTGATCGTATAGCGGGATGGTTGCCGTCCCAATATACGTAGCTGGCTGTTCACGTTCTCGTTCGTCCGTATTCCGGGAGCGGGGCGTGACAATATTGGAAGTGCCGGAGAAGTTTCGAGATCTGCAGGAAATACAAATAAAGATGTCAGTTATCAATCTATTTAAAAGAAGATTGTTAATTTCATTCTATACCTTGAGGATCAACGGCGGGAGTTTTCTCCGGGGCTGCTTCTTCTTCTGCTGCCTTCTCTGGAGATGCCTGTACCTCAACATCCTCTTCAGGATTCAAGGTGTCATCGGCGGCTTCAGGGAGTATTTGCACCTCCACATCCTCTTCAGGATTCAAGGTATCGTCAACAGCTACAGGAGACATGTGCTCTTCAGCATCCCCTTCAGGGTCTTGTGTTTCATCAATATCCTCAGATGAAGAGCTCTCCTTATTTGCATTTTCCTCTGGTACCTCCCCACTGACAGTTGCAGTAGTTTGATCAATATAATCCTCCTGTGAGCCGAAGTCGCAGTCATATAAAGCATCGATCATTTTATGATCTCCTTCTCGCAGATTGCTCCCCGTATAAGAGGAGGTTGAGTAGTCTCTGCAGCAGGTGAAGGAGATCGTACAGCGGCATGCTCTTCTTCTACAATATTGTTTCTGGGCTCTTCGGCCTCATTTCTCTGGTCCAACTGTTCGGTCTCCTCTCTCTGTTCTGGACTGGGAGTTCTATGCCCAGACTCAGAAACATGAGTGGGAGATGACATGTTGATTCCCGCTGCAGCGTCTACCACGATCGAAGACAAAACTTGTCTGGGAGGAGAGACTGTTAATTTTCTTCTGCGGGCTAACCTTTTCCTTCTATGCAGAGGTCTCTCAGGACTCTCTACGTTTATTGCCTCGACTTGTTTTTGAACAGAGGTCGGTGTAGCAGCTTCTTCCTGCTGGGTTGTCTCGGCCAGCTGCCGAGATTGAGATCTGGTAGTAATCTTTTCTGAAGAATGATCCAAGATCAGTTTCTTCTTCGCAGCTGGGACGGAAGGCTCCTCTCTCCTTCTCTTCTTGGCCGAAGATTTAGCAACCTTCAAAGAAACACGCAGTGGTGCGTTAATCTCTTCAGGGAACATAACGTCCCTCAAAACTTCTAAGGGTGCATCCACTGGTTCGTGCACCTCATCATTACCTGGAAGTGACATGATGACTCCTCCCTTCTTCAATCTCGTTGCAGACGCGAAGCTATCCACAAGATTGAAGTTCTCGGCAAAAGTGTTCGATGATGTATAAAACACCGAATATGTGAACAGCATACGAGGGCCATAATTTCTATTCACCGGCATCGAGAACGTTGCTTTCGTATCTCGAGCGTTATAGTAAGCCCAAGCTCGGGCTCCATCTATCAAGAAACCTTTTCCTTGTAGACATGAGATAGCATTACCTACGTAAAATTGGTCATATCCAAACTGCCGAGCAAACCGGCTGGGAAGATATGGCTCTAAGTAGTATTCTTCTTCAAATCGATACACCAAGTGGGATGGACAAATTGTCTTCAACCAATCAAAAGCTGTACGGCTCAAAGGTTGCATCTTTGAGTCAATCATGTTGGTCGGCATCTGTTCATATCCAGCGGGAGGACGAGTGTAATAGAAGTTTTATCTTTTGTCAAGGTTCAAAGCATATCTGTAATCTCTCAAGGAAGTGTATTTCCACTTACCTTGGGAGAATCTCCGCAAAAAGCTGCCACTGACTGGTCCCATGTCGGGGTCCATCAAAGTAGGATGGTGTAGAAGCAACCATCCGAACAGATAAGTATACGGCAATTCTAGCCGAGGAAACTCTTTCTCGCCCTTAGCTTTCAGCATCAATTCGACGTACAAGCGGAGACTGGCGTTCACTCTACAAGTCATCGCCGATAAGAGATCCATCTTGTAGCCGAAAACTAATCGAACGGCAGCAAAAAGAACACCGCGATGGAAGCGGTCTACGGTACTTGCTCCGGGAACGACGAATCGACGGAGCCAGTACGTCAGAAATCCTGCTAATTGGGCTTCTTTTCACATAAATCGATATCCCACTCTCATATAACTCTCGAGAATGTCTCCTTTCTTTAGAGGAGGACATTGATGATCGTCTTTGATCTTGATATCCAAGTCCCCACTTTCCTCCATCAACTTCACCACTTCAGTGCTGCTCAGTGGTTTAAAGAAGTCGGGATAGCATTTATCATGTTCCTTGGTCTTCTTTTCGTTAATATGGTTGAGGAACAGATAAGGCAACCATTTGGATGAATAACAGGTACCAGATGTACTACTTTGGTAAAACAGAGAACAGATTTTATAATGACACAGCAGTTCTTCGAAGACTTCTACCATGGCTGCGTTCTCTTTTCGAAGTTTGTCCAACTCATCATTAGTTGGGACAAATTCCTCATACGGGACATCCCCCATCGGCAGGTAAGAGATGTACTGCATCTCGTGAAGGGCAAACCCGATCTCTCTGCAGGGAGTCATAAAAGTCCCTGTCCTGTAGTTGTATCTCTCTGCTAGAGCCAGAAATAGATACGGAATGGGGGCAAAACCGTAAACAGTGGCATGCACTGCTTGATACAAGTTAATCTGCTGAAGTTTGTCTTCAAACTTAGTCAAAATCCAGTTTGCTATACAACTCCATCTCTTATAGTCTGGGTTCACCAGTCCAGTTAACCTGAGGTCTTGATCTGGATACCTCCCTTCGACCTTCGCGAACTCATTCGCGAATATTCGAATTCTCACGGGCAATAACAAAGAAGAATTTTCCGGCGGAATACAACCGGGCTTTAAACCTCTGAGCAAGACACTGTATCGTTCCGAAGAACTGTAGAATATGTCTTTCTTGTTAGGCCCCTTCTTCACATAAATCTTTCCTGGATGGGCATCCTGAAAAGGTGTGAGATTCCATTCCATTTTCCTCGGATAGCTTGCATGAGCATATCGAGATAAGGGAAGGCAGCGGGAGACGTCTGGTATCGAGATTGTCTTGTCTTTCTGTTGGAAAATCCGTTCTTCCATCCGTGGCCTCGGCTGAGAACTCTTCTCAAAAGCCTCGCCAAACAGAAATAGGGGCTTCTTGTGAATGATGGCATCTACCGACTCCAAAGGTTGCCCATTCATCAGACATAACAGGGTTTCATTATCTTGGGCTACCAAGATAGCTTGGCGGGAAGCTGGCAGATTATACTGTGGAAAATGCACATGGGACAGGTCCTTTTTGAATTCCGATTCTGAAAGAGTCCCTACAAAGTTCTCATAATCCGGATCTTCTCTGGTATCAACTGCATCAAACAGTGAAAACAAAAATTCAGCACAAGAAAAAATCAAGGATGCTACCATTAGACTGCGCAACCATCAGATTGCACAACCGTCAGATTGCGCAACCATTAGATTGCGCAACAAACAGTCTGCGCCAGCATCAGATTGCGCTGGTAGTCTTGCACAAATCAGCAAATTGTACTGACTTTTGCCAGCACAGTTCAACTGGCGCAAGAAGTTATTCTTCATAAAAATGAAGAATAAACTGTTTCGTGCAACCAAAACCCTAAAAAGGGTGGCGCAGTATGATCACATCTCTAAAAAGAGATGGATTCTGAAGAACAGAGAAATAAAAAAACCCTAAAGAGAGTTTTTCATTGGGTCATTTACCTTGCAAAGTGGGATGCGCAGTCTCGTGGCTAGAAGGACGTCGCGCAACCCTAGCCGAAGACTCGGCGGGGGCCTTGCCCTTGGCAGCGGCGGAAGAACGCTTGAGGGCCATGGAGATTCGATGGAGAAGAAAGGAGGAATAGGCTCGAGACTTCTCTCTTAAATCACAAAAGCAAAGTAAAGAATGAAATAAAGATCGAAGAGAACTATTTATAGTTCTTCAAAGAGTAACGGCTGCCTCAGATTGCGCCGAAAAAGTCGGACTGATCCATCCGATTGCGCAGATAGCTCAGTACATGCGCAACTTGATTGAAATTCAAAATTCAAAGTATTTCAAAATTTTGAATAAATTCAACTTTCAAAAACTTTGAAGGGGGTCTTGTAGGTCCTAAAAAATTAAGTTGTACACATCAACAAAGTCATGAAGATTGAGAAATGCATCTTTCAAATAAACTGTGCAGACATCAGATTGCGTATCATACAGATTGCGCACACTAGACTGCGCACACTCTCAAGCGTGCAGGCTGGCGTGGCAATAATTATCATTACCTGACACAATCAAATCTTCTGACAGCTGACAGCGCGGAGAACCAGGCGACTATTTGTTTAATCGTGCAGCACGGCGCTCGAGAACAACTGGCAGCGCAATCGGCCAACCACTCTGTGCGCAGTCCATGCCTGCGCAATCCGAAGCCAGCGCAACTTAGGTTGCGCACTCTATCAATACAAGTGATGAAGTACACGTGGCACTCATGCCATCAATTGTTCACTACGTGGCAACTGTCTATGCACGATCATGTGCATTTCAATCAAAAGATGCCATGTGTCCAAGACAGTTGGACCATGATCCAACAACTGCCTGCGCAGTCCAAAGCTGCGCAATCCAATCCATGCGCAATCCAGCATGCGCAGTCCAGAATAACTAAAAGTTAGTTATTTCCAGAACTCTATAAATAGAGTTTCAAGTCTTCATTCAAGGGGATCAGACATTAAAAAGTTCAGAATTATCAGAGAGTTCAGGAGTTCTTGTCCAAGTGCTGCTGCATTCTTCCGAGGCTTTTGCCTTCAATTCTCCGAGGCTTTTGCCTTCAAGTCAATTTCCGAGGCTACCTGTTTGCAAAAACAAAAGTATGATATTTATTTCACAAACTTTGTAAAGAATATTACAAGAATTCTGGGAAAGTACAACTATAGGAATCCGATCTGGATGACGATCGCTTTATCACTTGGACGATGTGAACTTTTGAAGACGAAAGCTTTTGAAGATGACTGAAGGCAGGAAGCCTCTGATGGAACGAAGGCAGGAAGCCTCTGATGAACTGAAGGCGAAGAGCCTCTGAAGAACGCAGCAGCACTTTAGCAAGAACTCCTGGATTCTCTGAAGAGAATAATCTCTCTGTGTGTAATCTGATCTCTCTGATCTCCCCCCGTTGAATGGAAACGAAACTCTATTTATAGAGTTCTGAAATAACTGTTTTGGGCAGTTATTCTGGAGAGTGCCTGGTTGAAGTGCGCCTGTTTTGAGCACGTATGACAAACTGCGCCTGTTTTTACTCCATTATCACGAACGTGCACCAACTGCTCTAGACACGTGGCATTATTTGATTGACATACGCTTGGTCGTGTACAGTTAGTGGGACACGTGTTGGACATGTAGAGTGGTAGTTAGGCGTTGATTTAGTCAAAACGCGCCTGTTTCAGGGACACGTGGCAAGCTCTGAATTGATGTTGTATTGAACTGCGTCTTCTTCACTGAGACGTAAGCGCAATCTGCAAAGTGTGCTTGATATAGTCAAAAGTAGGCGCAGTCTGTCGATAGTGCCTGGTTCTTCGATGTAGGTGCAATCTGTCTAGACATCTATCATATCTTCCTCGAGTGCTACGCTGTCAGAATAATGATGAGATGTCATTTCGATTTACGTGCTATCAGATAATAATGATTATGTGATCTACGCGCGGTTTGAGAAACGCGCCTCTCTGAGTACTGAATAGGCGCTATTTGAGTTTGATTGAGAACTAGGCACAGTCTGCCCTGTTGACGGAAAATTAGGCGCAGTCTGCCCAGATTCATGAATTAGGCGCAGTTTGGCTAGCTGGCTGAAAACTAGGCTCAGTCTGCCCTGTTGACGGAAAACTAGGCGCAGTCTGCCCAGATTCATGAATTAGGCACAGTTTGTCTTTAAGCAGTCAACTAGGCGCAGTTTGATTTTTTTTTTTTTACCTACAAGACCCCCTTCAAAGTTTTCGAAAGTTAATTTTATTCAAAATTTCGAAATACTTTGAATTTTGAAAATCAAATCAAGTTGCGCATAGGCTAAGTTGTCTGTTCGATCTGGAAGGATTAACCTCACGTTTCAGACATTTAATGAATATTCGAATGATGAATCTTTATTTTTCAAGACTGATTGAATTCAATTCTTTATGGAGGAATATAAACCACCGGATGATGTGAGGAAGAGGATAAACCGTCAGATGATGAAGATGAACGGTATAAACCGTCAAATGGTGTGATGAACGGGATGAACCGTCAAATGGTGATGATGAACGGAATGAACCGTCAAATGATGATGATGAACGGGATGAACCGTCAGATGATAATGATGAACGGGATGAACCGTCAGATGATGATGATGAACGGGATGAACCGTCAAATGATGATGATGAACGGGATGAACCGTCAAATGGTGATGATGAACGGGATGAACCATCAGATGATGATGATGAACGGGATGAACCGTCAAATGGTGATGATGAACGGGATGAACCGTCAGATGATGATGATGAACGGGATGAACCGTCAAATGATGATGATGAACGGGATGAACCGTCAGATGATGATGATGAACGGGATGAACCGTCAGATGATGATGATGAACGGGATGAACCGTCAGATGATGATGATGAACGGGATGAACCGTCAGATGATGATGATGAACGGGATGAACCGTCAGATGATGATGATGAACGGGATGAACCGTCAGATGATGATGATGAACGGGATGAACCGTCAAATGATGATGATGAACGGGATGAGCCATCGGATAATTTTGTATAGGATGTTCATTTAGAAGATATAGTCAATCGATGAATTTGACCAATACTGGTGTCAGAATCCCATGATCTGGAATCAGAAGAATTGGAGCGCTCGTCACTATCAGATTTAGAGACTGCTGGGGATAACTCTTGCGGAGAAGCATATCCGAGCCCTCTGTTAGTCCTGCTGTAGTACATTTCAGACTTTCCATATGGAACAGCTGTACGAACAGGAGTTCGCCTTCCTTTGCCGTAGTTGAGGCCACTTTTGAAGTCGTAGCCCATCTTTCGGAGGATGTCTTTGCACTGCTGACTGTAACGATGATGCTGAATAGGTCCAGTATCGTTAACTTTGCTGTCATCCGTATAGCTGAACTTTTGTTCTGGTCCTTTACTAAAAAGTATTGGACTCTCGCCTTTCTTTCGAGAAGGAACAATAAAGCAGGACTTCTCTGGCCGATCATTTGAGACTTCCGTCTGAAGAGCTTACACAACTCCCATTGTGAATGATTGGAAGCTATCTAACATTTCCAAATAATACTTAGTATAGTAGATGACATCAGTATACTGGAAAGGAGATACATCTTCATTGATATACACAGTGGTATTTACAACAGGACCTTTAGCCTTAGCAGACTTGGTCAGATTGATTACAAGAGGGGGAGAGGAAGAACGTGAAGGAAGTTTAGACTTGTTTACGACGGAGGTCAATAACAAGCGGCTCAGAGGAGGTGAGCTCCCTATTTTCCTTGTCTTTGATAACAAGTGGCTCAAAGGAAGTGAGCCGCTTTTTTATCTTGTTACGACGTAAGTCAATAACAAGAGGCTCAGAGGAGGTGAGCTCCCTTTAATCATCATCAGTTGGCTGTTTCTGAATTGGCAAGTGAATAGCCAATAGTTTAGAGGACTGAGGATAAGAAACCCGCCCTTTAACAGGTATGATGAGGGTTTCACTGGACGTTGCTTCCTGATCTTCTTCTGTGTCAAGAGACAGAACAATCTTCATGAATTCCTTTTTATACATGCGAGAGTCATTGCAATATGCCTCAACTCCTTTGAAGGGATGGAGATCAGCCACCTCCTTATGGACTTCTCCATTGTCATCAACGTATTTAAAACATTGATGAAGAGTGAAAGGAACGATGTTATGTTCATGCAGGAATGGCCTCCCCAGAATAGCATTGTATGAGCAGCCATGGTTGTCGATGATATAAAAGGTAACCTTAGTGCGCAGATTGCCTATTTGTAGTTTTAGGCGAATCTTGCCCAAAGGTTCGCTTTTACCTTGGTTGAATCCCAGAATTGTGGTAATGGTAACAGAAAGACTATGCACAGGTATTTTCAGTGCATCTAGCATAGTCTTCGTCATAATGCTGAGAGCGGACCCAGGATCAATCAATAGACGATCAACCTTCATGGAATCGATATAGCCCGTAAAATATAGAGGACGGTCATGTCGATTATCTTCTAGCAGCATATCGTCCTGCGTAAAAGTGATGTTCGGCATCAAGTCCAGAACACTGTGGCAGTGTAGGCAAGAAACTGGTTCTGCTTCCAGCTTCTTGAGGAAAGTCAAGCAGGTTTCTGCTTGCATCAGGGCTTCACTTAGAGTTTCCCGAGTCTCTCTGGAAAGACGCAAGAGCTCGAAGATTGACAATCTGGCTGGTGTATTAGCTAATTGAACCAAAATATCGAAATTGTAAGGCTTCTCAAATCCTGTGAGTGATAATTTCTTCAGAGGTTTGTCGAAGCGGACTTGTTGCTTGCCCTTGTCTACTGCAGTAGATTTGGGAGGAATAGACACCACTACTGGTGCAGATGCAGAAGGATTCTCCTCAATGGATGCAGGTTGTGCTGGAGCAGACTCCGAAGAAGACTCTGGAGCTTCTGGGACTTTCCGTTGATATGTTTTTCCTGATCTGGTGCCGATCAAGATCTCTTCTTCGTTTGTAGGGTCGAAGGACACCATGTTGCAAATCTTTATCTTGCCTTTAGAACGATCTTTCTTCTTGGAATATGAGACTTCAAACTCTGAAGCGAGATCAGGATGGATCCACATAATTTCACCATTATCAAGAGATAATGGAACAAGGCCTTTATTCTGAGAAAGAGGGAGATTCTCAATCTCAAGAGTAGCTTTGGGGATTGGAATGACGCCGTCTTGCACCATCAGAGGAGGAAAGTCTCCAAATTGAACTGAGACCATGTTTGTGGTCACAGTCTTTTCGTCTTGTTGAAGAGTGATAACTCCAGCGTTGACTAGCTCTTGGATCTTGCCTTTGAGCACGTAGCATGCTCGAGTAGGATGTCCAACAAACCTGTGATAGACACAATATTTTGGATGGTCAGTCTTACCAACCTCTTCCGCCCTTTTAGGGTCGGGTAATTGCAGTTTGTTGCTCTTTGTAAGACATTCAAAGATACCCATGATGTCATCTTCATCGAAAGAGTACTCTTCTTTAGGACGTGGTGCTCTTTGAGGTTGTTGTGATGGAGTATGTGCAGATTGAGCAACATTGACAACCAGTGCTTCTTTATTCTTTAGATTTATGGCCAAAGCTTCTTTAGGAGTAGATGTATCTTTACCCCTCTTGTTATTTTGGTGATTGTTGTTAGAGTTTGAGCTATGATCGCCTTGGTCAGGATTCATGTGAACCCCCAATGTCTTGAATTTTTCAGCGCTGAGTTCTGCTGCCTTAGCATTAATAATGAAAGAAGGCCAATCCTGGAATTGAGTTGCCCCTGTCCACATACTGATAATTGGCAAGAGATTATTCTTGCAAGTATCGATTGTAACAGCAGATGGTGTTCCCATTGGCATTTTGAGAGCTTCGCGATGGAACCTCTCGATAAATTGCTCAGTAGGCTCATTATTTCTTTGTTTAATTTTAATGAGGGCTGACATAGTCATGTCATTGACGCCTTCATAAAATCGTTCAAGGAACATCTGTTTGAAATCAGCAAAAGAAGTGATACATCCGTCTGGTAGACTTCGGTACCAGTCATAAGCAGCGCCAGTTAAGCAACTGACGAATACCCGAGTAAGAAGGGCATCATTAGGCTGAAAAGGATCAGTCATCAATTCAAAATGATTAATATACTGATTGGGAGATGAAGTACCATCAAACTGCATAATGGTGGGGAATTTGTATTTTGGCGGAAACTGCATTTTCTTCCATTCGGCGGGATAGGGTTGTTTAATGCCCAACCGTTGTAAGCCTTCCCTTTGTGTATAGGCTTCAAATTGATTCCGTAATTGTTCAACAGCATCATTAGCGTTCCCTGAAGATTGAGGATTACTAGATTGATTGGTGATGGCCGGAGGAGGAACTGTATGGTAAGCATCACCCCCAGCACCAGTTTGGCTAAGAGTAACCTGAACTGGTACTGTGGTGACTGGAGGAGGTGGTACCCCCAGACCAGGATTCTGAGGAGTGGAAGAAACCAATGGTTCAGGAGTTATGACCGGTGGAGTATGCTGAGCCATAATAACATCATGCATTTTAGTCATCATTTCGGCCATAGTCTTCAGTTGTTCTTCTAGTGCAATAATCCTTTGATTCTGATTGTTGGAACCAGAAGCATCTTGTTCTTCAGTGACGTATGCTATCACTTCTCGTGCCATGACAGATGACACAGTTTGTTCAGAGCTATCACTGTCGACAGCATAGTCAGAACTACCCCCAGCATGAGAGGTAGAGATATCACGGTAAGGAAAATTCCTTTGACCTATTGTTTCTCGGCTTCGAGATCGAGTATGCTGGTAAACACCATCATCTGATTCTCGAAGTCGGTCAAGATAGTGCTGGCTGGGTCTCCGGTTCTTTCCGTGCTTGCATTTTCTACCCCCAGAATCTCTGGAAGTCATGTTGACGGAGGCAAACATTACCTCTTCTTCATCATCAGTCCTTTGATCAACAGAAGGGAAAGTCAAACGCTCGAAGACAGAACGTTTGGTTGTTTGGCAACAACATTTGATAACCACTTCGTGAGGATGATTGCAATGATGAACATGTGATTGTTTGGGAGAAGTGGGGGTGATATCCCGTTTCTGCCTGAGATGATCCCGAAGATCAGAGACAATGGGACGAGAAGAAGTAGCAGGGATATACTCATAGATGACATTTGGAACATGATTCCGATTTCGTAAACGTTCGATTCCATGAGTATAAAGAGAGGTACTCATCTGATTGGCGTAATTGTCAGGATTCCTTGCCCCAAAAGGTTGATATTGAGATAAGTTAATCTTAGCATATTTGCGTTTCACAGAGGTAGGTTTTGATTGGGGTTTTTTATTGAGATATGCCCGTAAATCATTTAAACCGCCCTTGAGAACCTCAGTTTGTGAAACTTGTAATTTGCCTTGTTCGGATCGTGAAATCCGCAAATTAGGCAATTCCTGAATATTTGCCTTGGGAGTAGGTAGAATACCTCTCTGATTAGTACGAGAATCTTTGTTAAAAGAAGTTTTCGTACTAATAGGTGCAGAGGCACTATCAGTTGGATCCTCCTCGATAAGAATCGAAGAAGACTTGGAAAAGGCCAGAGGACCTTTTCCATTGTTTTGAGATGAAGGGATAGCTAAAGAGCATTTCCCTCTGTTATCTTTCAAGTTTTGAGCTTGGGAAGATTGGGAGAAGACCAAGGGGCCTTTTCCTTTTGATGGAATGGAAGAAGGAACAGCCAAAGGACTGTCCTCAGCAAACTGCGTCTGAGCAGTTTGGGGTTTCTGGATTCTGGAGTGATCCGGAGTAGACTGCGCCAGGGCAGACTGCGCCTGAGTAGACTGCGCCTGTTTAGTCAGGGCAGCAGATGTATTGGATTGAGCCTTGGCAGCAGAAGATTTGACTTGTGCCAATTTGGCACAAACTGTGCCAGAAGAAGGTTTGGTGGCAGACTGCGCCTGTTTCCCTAAGGAGAGAACAGACTGCGCCTGATTGTGAGGCAGAGATTGTGCTGTTTTGGCATGAACTGTGCCAAAAGATGGTTTAACAACAGACTGCGCCTGTTTCCCTAAGGAGAGAACAGACTGCGCCTGATTGTGAGGCAGAGATTGTGCTGTTTTGGCATGAACTGTGCCAAAAGATGGTTTAACAACAGACTGCGCCTGTTTCCCTAAGGAGAGAACAGACTGCGCCTGATTGTGAGGCAGAGATTGTGCTATTTTGGCATGAACTGTGCCAGAAGATGGTTTAACAACAGACTGCGCCTGTTTCCCTAAGGAGAGAACAGACTGCGCCTGATTACCAGAGATAGACACTGGTGTCTTAGAAACAGCAGGTTGTGCCGAAGAAGTGGCAGCGTTCTTCATCAGAGAAGGAGCAGAGTTCTTGGGAGCCCACACTGAGCGAGTCTTGCTCTTGACGGAAGTCGTAGTGCGGCGAGGAGTGCTTTGTGCATTAATCATTGCTTCGTAAGCCGTTTGGTCGACTTTCACGACCAAAGTCTTCTGCGTCTTGCCGATAGACGCTGTGTCACATTGAGTTGTCACCTTTTCATCAGAGGAAAAGGTCGTCCCCAGCAGAGTCGCCATTTTGTTTGCAAAAACAAAAGTATGATATTTATTTCACAAACTTTGTAAAGAATATTACAAGAATTCTGGGAAAGTACAACTATAGGAATCCGATCTGGATGACGATCGCTTTATCCCTTGGACGATTTGAACTTTTGAAGACGAAAGCTTTTGAAGATGACTGAAGGCAGGAAGCCTCTGATGGAACGAAGGCAGGAAGCCTCTGATGAACTGAAGGCGAAGAGCCTCTGAAGAACGCAGCAGCACTTTAGCAAGAACTCCTGGATTCTCTGAAGAGAATAATCTCTCTGTGTGTAATCTGATCTCTCTGATCTCCCCCCCCCCCGTTGAATGGAAACGAAACTCTATTTATAGAGTTCTGAAATAACTGTTTTGGGCAGTTATTCTGGAGAGTGCCTGGTTGAAGTGCGCCTGTTTTGAGCACGTATGACAAACTGCGTCTGTTTTCACTCCATTATCACGAACGTGCACCAACTGCTCTAGACACGTGGCATTATTTGATTGACATGCGCTTGGTCGTGTACAGTTAGTGGGACACGTGTTGGACATGTAGAGTGGTAGTTAGGCGTTGATTTAGTCAAAGCGCGCCTATTTCAGGGACACGTGGCAAGCTCTGAATTGATGTTGTATTGAACTGCGCCTTCTTCACTGAGACGTAAGCGCAATCTGCAAAGTGTGCTTGATATAGTCAAAAGTAGGCGCAGTCTGTCGATAGTGCCTGGTTCTTCGATGTAGGTGCAATCTGTCTAGACAGCTATCATATCTTCCTCGAGTGCTACGCTGTCAGAATAATGATGAGATGTCATTTCGATTTACGTGCTATCAGATAATAATGATTATGTGATCTACGCGCGGTTTGAGAAACGCGCCTCTCTGAGTACTGAATAGGCGCTATTTGAGTTTGATTGAGAACTAGGCACAGTCTGCCCTGTTGATGGAAAATTAGGCGCAGTCTGCCCAGATTCATGAATTAGGCGCAGTTTGGCTAGCTGGCTGAAAACTAGGCTCAGTCTGCCCTGTTGACGGAAAACTAGGCGCAGTCTGCCCAGATTCATGAATTAGGCACAGTTTGTCTTTAAGCAGTCAACTAGGCGCAGTTTGATTTTTTTTTTTTTTTTACCTACACTACCGTCTTCAAAGTTCACATCGTCCAAGGGATAAAGCAATCGTCTTCTAGATTGGATTCCTACAGTTGTATCTTTCCCAGAATTCTTGTAATCTTTACAAAGTTTGTGTCAATAAAGTTTCATACTTTTGTTTTTGCAAACAGTTGTGTGATCATATCACTGAGCGTTTGCGTAAGCTGCGTGGTTCTCATTAGCTATTAGTACTTATTTGTATTGGACTATTTGTATTGGGTTGTTTTTGTATTAGACTATTTGTATTGGACTACATATATGAATTAGTACTGTGTCAATCTCTAAATTGTATTGGACTACGACATGGTGATCAGGACATAGTCCCGGCAGCCATTAGACTGGCGAGACAGAAACTATGTATCCGTAGATAAAGTTGACTGTCCTCCGACCCTCATCCCTCGGCAATGATGATACGACAACCAACAAGAGAGGATACTCTGAGAGATCCATCTGAGTATGACGTATACTCTGAGAGATCACCTTTACAAGAATGATATCAGTAGTGGGATTGAGTGTTGGAGGAGATATTATCAGAGTATACGTCCTACTCAGATGGGTCTCTCACCGTTAATATTTTTCTGACGGCATGGTGGATGTGCTCCCTCAACAGATTCTTGCTCCGAGCCAAAACTTTGCTCCAGAGCTCAAGTGGACATCCTTCGTGTAGAGCTCGAGTGAGAGGTTCCTGACAGCATGGTGGTCTCCTTTGTCAAAGTATCCGTGCTCATCCCATATTGGTTGTGGGACGAGCACGGATACTTTAACAAAGGAGACCACCATGCTGTCAGGAACCTCTCACTCGAGCTCTACACGAAGGATGTCCACTTGAGCTCCGGGGCAAAGTTTTGGCTCGGAGCAAGAATCTGTTGACGGAGCACATCCACCATGCTGTCAGAAAAAATAGTAACGGTGAGAGACCCATCTGAGTAGGACGTATACTCTGATAATATCTTCTCCAAAACTCAATCCCACTACTGATATCATTCTTGTAAATGTGATCTCTCAGAGTATACGTCCTACTCAGATGGATCTCTCAGAGTATCCTCTCCGATTGGGTTGTGTTCTAAGCCATCCGTTCTCACACTTAAAATACATATGAATTAGAACTGTGTTTTGTATTTTCGGCGAATCCAGGGATTGGATTCTGTATTTTGTATTTTGGTTTCTGTATTTTGGCTCCAGCTCCATTTGTATTAATCTACGGTACGACATGGTGATCAGGACATAGTCCCTGCAGCCATTTGACTGGCGAGGCAGAAACTATGTAGCCGTAGATAAAGTTGACTGTCCTCCGACCCTCATCCCTCGGCAATGATGATACCACAACCTATCAGAATCCTCGACTCTCTTTCGCTTCTTGGATATTGACCCAGCTTCCAATCTCTCATTTTCTTTCGGGTCTACTCTACTCCCAATCTCTTCCTCTTTTATACACGGATCTACAGAATCAATACCATCCAAGGAAGGCAAAACTGAATCAACATTGTCTTCCGGATCGTCCTCATCAAGGCATAACGGGCTGCTCAGCGTGCCCAGCTTCTTCAACTTCTCGCTGGCTGCAGAGTCAAAATGAGAACGGGTCCTGTCACGCCCCAGAACCAGAATACTAGAGAGCGGGAGCGAACATAGCCAGCTACGTATATTGAAATGAAGTCCATCTCGCTATACGGTCACGGCTGTCTAGATATGAGGGTTTACTACAAGCCAACAGTCTCTTAAGGTCAAGCCTACTGTCTTAATCTCAAGCAAGTAATATAATTACAAGATGTTAGATCACCAAATATACAATAAAAGGCATCCTAAATATTACATATCAGCTGATCATGAAGCTAGTCGTACAAAATGCAAGGACTAGCAAGAGTTAAGTCATACATGATCAACCCTAGGATTTGTTAATCATGTTTACAGCCCGTAGACAGACAGTAAGTAAAAGTGTATCGAGCTAACAGGTGCTCGTCGGCTAAACGCCTCAAAGAATAATTTTACAATAGAGTGAGCGAAACAAAATAGAAAACCCACTCGTAGCCCGGGTTCCTTCTAGTCGCCACCATCGGGCTGGAGGTTCGGTAGATCCTCGGGAGCTGCTCCGAAATCTGGCAACACAAAACCAGTTGGGTCAAACCCCAGAAAGAGCAAGTGCCACAAAGGAGGCCACGAAATAAGAACAAAAGCCAGCATATCAGAACATAAGAAAATGAAAGAAAAGTACAAGTAATAAAGAGCACGTCAGGACAATAAACGACTAGGGACGTGGAACCATTCAGGGAACCAGATTACAACCCGTAAACCAAACAAGGACCGGGGTTGTAACCCTTCGCCTGAATATCTCCTTGTCTCTACCCAATTATTGTTAAAGCAAGTAAAACAATCATGTTCAGGAGTACCAAGGTACAGGGACTAGACAAGACTTAGACAGAGCTAGACATCATCCATTCACAATCGGCCAGACAATTACTACGTCTTACTACTTTAACTAACTAGGGTTATCACAAGCCTAATTACTAACAAGATACAATGAGAAATTTCCCAGTCCCAAGCCCTGCAGACCATCCAGTTATCCTTCCGCGGGTTGAGAGTATGTTTGGGTACATCGCTCCGGAGACGATATACCCTTAGGTGACTTAGAGGGTGCAACACATGACAGTGCGCTGGAAATGTGCTCTACTCGTCGGCAAGCTACAAGTCCAATTAAGAGCGCCCAGATAACAAGATTGCCTGTGACTGGAAATTCTCTATGAACTATAGTTTGATCTAGTCATTATCCTAATCCATATTCAGTGTGAATCCCTGACCGTGGAAACCAGGGAGTCACGTCCTAGACATGATGCAAGACAAGACAAGTGGATTGTACAAGCAAGCAAGCAGGAACACCCACGGTGTCAAGGTTGATTATACAAGTCAAGTTAGCCATCGCAACGGCATCAAGTCAAGTCAAGTCAAGTTACAAGTCGAGTTGCAAGTTACAAGTCAAGAGTGCGCCGCCACGGGCCACTATCAAGTTATCAGGTTATAAGTCAAGAGTGCACCCCATCGGGTCACTATCAAGAAGATCAGAAAGTACCAGGATCATAAATCACAGAAAACCACAAAAATCGTACTAGTCATAGCAAATACTGAAAATCGTGTCAAGTCATGTTGGGTCAAGATAGTCGTGCTGTGTGGAACAAAATCTCAAAACCCAATCCACAAAAGAGGAGCCAAGCTCAAGAAATAAACCAATTCATAGGGGCAAGTGGGTTGCACGGGGGTTGATGGCGCAAGGGTCAATTGTGCCGGGAGCCAACTGCACCGGGATCCAAGTGCGCGGGACAGACGGCGCATGGGTCCAAGTGCGCGGGGACAGATGGAGCATGGGTCCAAGTGCGCGGGGAGCCAACTACGCCGGGGTGAGTTCGCAGGGGTATAGGTGGCGCATGAGCAGACTGCGCATGAGCAGACTGCGCATGGATAGGTGCACGCTGAGGTTGAGCGCAGTTCGCCAAGGGGCAAGCAGCGCGGTCGGTGCTGCGCTAAAGAGCACAGGCCGAGAGGGGGATGCGCAGTCCAGCACTGCGCTAAAGAGCGCAGGCTGCAGTCTTCGTCTCCAGGCCGAGAGCAAGCATCAAGAACACCAAAATTTCATCCTTCATATCTTGGTCAAATCAAAGCCAAATCTAGATTTTTCAAAGTTCTAACTTGAGTAAAATTGAGTTCTCTTCCACATGGAAGCATCAAAACCCACAAAAACCCAACTAAAATAGATCAAAGCCATGTAAATCCGAAAATAGAGAAAACTTAGATCTAGAACAATGGCGACTCCAAATCACAAAATGTCAAGTTCTAATGTTAATCTCCATGGCCTAATCTAGCTAATAGATAAATAAAAAGTGGTTCTCATGTGGTGGCAAGGTGCACTTGCCTATGGTGTTGGTGTTGTGTGGAGGAAGGAAGAAGAAGATGGGGAAAATAAATGAAAGTAAAGAGGAGAGAGAAAAGTAGGTGGAGTTTTAATGAGGGTGGGTTGTGGTGGAATGAGGGTTGAGCATAGGTTAAGGTGTTCCATGCATATTAAACCAAACCAATCCTTCTCCACAAAATAAAACCAAGTCATGTCAAAACCCATTTTACGAGAAAACCAAAATCTGCAAGTCGAGCCAAAAATACAATTACAGGCCAGAATCTGAAAAAATAAAATACAGGTCCAGGATACATACATGCTTAACCAAAATACGTGTTCTGAGATATGGGTGTTACAACTCTACCCACCTTAAAAGAATTCTGTCCTTGGAATTTAAATCAAGATGCTAGAGATGTAAGAACCAGCTATACTAATCACCAATAAGATACACTAAGCAAGCAATCAAGCAATCATACATGCAAGCAAGGGATGGAAAGCATAAGGCATAAGGAAGACATTATACCTTACGAGTCAAACAGGTAGGGATATCGCGATCGGATGTCGTCCTCACGCTCCCACGTTGACTCACCTAGAGAGTGATGACCCCAAGCAACGCGGACTAAGCTAATAGTCTTGTTCTTGAGTATCTTCTCTCTCCGGTCCAATATAGACACGGGCATCTCCTCATACGAAAGGTTGGTACCAACAACCAATTCTGAATGGTCTAGGATGTGGCTCGGGTCCGGAATGTACCGTCGTAATTAGGATAGATGGAATATGACATATGTCCCGCATAACGACGGCAGAAAGCAAGACAATAGGACACAAATACCTCTCTGCCGATCCTGGATCTGGGCCTGAGCCAAGGCGAACTGCTGAGGCCTATGTTGCTGGAAGGCCTGGGCCTGAGGCGGCAATGGCCTCTGAGGCTGATACTGCTGTTGTACTGGTGCCGGTGCTGGTCCCCTTACCGAGGGACTGGTTAGGTTGGAAGAGGAAGAACTACTCCTATTCGGGCAGGCTCCTATCTTGTGATCTGTCACTCCACAAGTCAGGCACAATCCCTGTGCCCTGCGACAATCTGCCACCACGTGCCCTGGCTTCCCGTAATGAGAACATCCCATCGCGGAAGTCTGCTTCTGCTTCTGTTGCTGAGGGGACGTCGGAGTCGAATACTGAACCGACGTAACCGAATTCGCCCTTTGGGGAACTCCAATAGTCAAAGCCCTGGCTGCCGGGGCTGATGCTGAAGACTGGGTCATCTGGCCGTGAGACCGCTTCCTACCTCCGGTCCTATCCACGATCCTTTGGGAGGTGTACTCATGCCTCCTAGCCGCCCTCAATACTGCATCGAACGTCTGGTGCTCGAACTGCTCAACTGCCAACAAGATCTCTAAATACAGTCCCTGCTGGAACCGCTGGGCCCTATCAAACTCGGTCGCCACCAAGGTGGAGGCAAACCTACTGAGTCTAGAAAACTCAGTCGCATAACCGTCGACTATTCTGCCTCCTTGCTTCAAGTTGGTAGATCTCGTCTGCAAGTCGTACCGAGCCACAGCATCAAAATACTTCGTCTGAAATCTCTCTCTAAACACCGCCCAAGCAATAGGTGCCACTAATCTCATGGCCTGTGCTGCCCACCAACTGTGAGCTAAATCCAGCAACTGTAGACATACCACCGCCACCTTCTCATTCTCAGGTGTCCTAGCTGCTTCCAGAACTACCTCGGTATCCTGAAGCCAAGCGTCCGCGGCAATCGCATCTTCGCTGCCGTCGAAGAATGGAGGGTTCAGGCGCTTGAAGCTGTTGGCCGCGCTGTTCCCTGGATGACCGCCTCTGGTCAAAGTATCAGCTACTGCCTGGTGCAAGGCATCTCCTCTGCGATCTTGAGAAGTTATCAAGGCCCTGATGAGACCTACCAAGGTGCCATCATCCGGTTCAGCAGGCTGAACAGGCTGAACTGGGGGCTCTCCTCCAATAGGTATACTCGGAAAGCTATCCCGGAATGCTGGTCTTGATCTCCAGGTTGCTGCTGGTCCACGGGAGGTGCTCCACCTTGCTGATCAGCGGGGTCAGGTACAGTGCCACTGAAGAAGACGACACAGGAAAACAATAAGGAAGGACCAGGACAGATCAAGGATACAAGCACATGATCAGGACAAGAATTCAGAAATTCAGAGGATATGAACGGAGATCAAGGACGAGTACTGATTGAGACATCTATTAGGTAAACCCTCATATTTCTTGATTGACAAGACCTGCATGGGCCACCACTTAAACCATGTCACGCCCCAGAACCAGAATACTGAAGAACAGGAGTGAACATAGCCAGCTACGTATATTGAAATGAAGTCCATCTCGCTATACGGTCACAGCTGTCTAGATATGAGAGTTTACTACAAGCCAACAATCTCTTAAGGTCAAGCCTACTGTCTCAATCTCAAGCAAGTAATATAATTACAAGATGTTAGATCACCAAATATACAATAAAAGGCATTCCAAATATTACATATCAGCTGATCATGAAGCTAGTCGTACAAAATGTAAGGACTAGCAAGAGTTAAGTCATACATGATCAACCCTAGGATTTGTTAATCATGTTTACAGCCCGTAGGCAGACAGTAAGTAAAAGTGCATCGAGCTAACAGGTGCTCGTCGGCTAAACGCCTCAAAGAATAATTTTACAATAGTGTGAGCGAAACAAAATAGAAAACTCATTCGTGGCCCGGATTCCTTCTAGTCGCCACCATCGGGCTGGAGGTTCGGTAGATCCTCGGAAGCTGCTCCGAAATCTGGCCACACAAAACCAGCTGGATCAAACCCCAGAAAGAGCAAGTGCCACAAAGGAGGCCACGAAATAAGAACAAAAGCCAGCATATCAGAACATAAGAAAATAAAAGAAAAGTACAAGTAATAAAGAGCACGTCAGGACAATAAACGACTAGGGACGTGGAACCATTCAGGGAACCATATTACAACCCGTAAACCAAACAAGGACTGGGGTTGTAACCCTTCGCCTGAATATCTCCTTGTCTCTACCCAATTATTGTTAAAGCAAGTAAAACAATCATGTTCAAGAGTACCAGGGTACAGGGACTAGACAAGACTTAGACAGAGCTAGACATCATCCATTCACAAGTGGCCAGACAATTACTACGGCTTACTATTTTAACTAACTAGGGTTATCACAAGCCTAATTACTAACAAGATACAATGAGAAATTTCTCAGTCCCAAGTCCTGCAGACCATCCAGTTATCCTTCCGCAGGTTGAGAGTATGTTTGGGTACATCGCCCCGGAGACGATATACCCTTAGGTGACTTAGAGGGTGCAACACATGACAGTGCGCTGGAAATGTGCTCTACTCGTCGGCAAGCTACAAGTCCAATTAAGAGCGCCCAGATAACAAGATTGCCTGTGACTGAAAATTCTCTATGAACTATAGTTTGATCTAGTCATTATCCTAATCCATATTTAGTGTGAATCCCTGACCGTGGGAACCAGGGAGTCACGTCCTAGACATGATGCAAGACAAGTTAAGTGGATTGCACAAGCAAGAAAGCAGGAACACCCACGGTGTCAAGGTTGATTATACAAGTCAAGTTAGCCATCGCAACGGCATCAAGTCAAGTCAAGTCAAGTCAAGTTACAAGTCGAGTTGCAAGTTACAAGTCAAGAGTGCGCCGCCACGGGCCACTATCAAGTTATCAGGTTACAAGTCAAGAGCGCACCCCATCGGGTCACTATCAAGAAGATCAAAAAGTACCAGGATCATAAATCACAGAAAACCACGAAAACCGTACTAGCATAGTAAATACTGAAAATCGTGTCAAGTCGTGTTGGGTCAAGATAGTTGTGCTGTGTGGAACAAAATCTCAAAACCCAATCCACAAAAGGGGAGCCAAGCTCAAGAAATAAACCAATTCGTAGGGGTAAGTGGGTTGCGCGGGGGTTGATGGCGCAAGGGTCAATTGCGCCGGGAGCCAACTGCGCCGGGGTCCAAGTGCGCGGGACAGATGGTGCATGGGTCCAAGTGTGCGGGGACAGATGGCGCATGGGTCCAAGTGCGCGGGGAGCCAACTGCGCCGGGGTGAGCTGCGCAGGGTATAGGTGGCGCATGAGCAGACTGCATATGGATGGGTGCGCGCTGAGGTTGAATGCAGTTCGCCAAGGGGCAAGCAGCGCGGTCGGCGCTGTGCTAAAGAGCGCAGGCCGAGAGGGGGATACGCAGTCGAGCACTGCGCTGAAGAGCGCAGGCTGCAGTCTTCGTCTCCAGGCCGAGAGCAAGCATCAAGAACACCAAAATTTCATCCTTTATATCTTGGTCAAATCAAAGCCAAATCTAGATTTTCAAAGTTCTAACTTGAGTAAAATTGAGTTCTCTTCCACATGGAAGCATCAAAACCCACAAAAACCCAACTAAAATAGATCAAAACTATGTAAATCCAAAAATAGAGAAAACTTAGATCTAGAACAATGGATACTCCAAATCACAAAATGTCAAGTTCTAATGTTGATCTCCATGGCCTAATCTAGCTAATGGACAAATAAAAAGTGGTTCTCATGTGGTGGCAAGGTGCACTTGCCTATGGTGTTGGTGTTGTGTGGAGGAAGGAAGAAGAAGATGGAGGAAAATAAATGAAAGTAAAGAGAAGAGAGAAAAGTAGGTGGAGTTTTAATGAGGGTGGGTTGTGGTGGAATGAGGGTTGAGCATAGGCTAAGGTGTTCCATGCATATTAATCCAAACCAATCCTTCTCCACAAAATAAAACCAAGTCATGTCAAAACCCATTTTACGAGAAAACCAAAATCTGCAAGTCGAGCCAAAAATACAATTACAGGCCAGAATCTGAAAAAATAAAATACAGGTCCAGGATACATACAAGCTTAACCAAAATACGTGTTCTGAGATATGGGTGTTACAGGCCCTCTTTGCCGGCTCGGAGCTCTGACTCGCACTCGTCGTCGCGCTACCGATTTTCTCTCCTCCTTTGACGCGGGTCATAAGAAAAAAATTTCGTACCTCTTCTTCACATAAACATCATTGCTGCCTTGTACTCGAGCCTCCTCGTCTGTGACGCAATCCAACTTCTCGGTGCCTACATTGTCACTCGAATCTCCCATTCGACTCGTATGATCCTCTTATTCGCATGTCTTTTTGCTCCCTGTCTTGTAATCATCTGCTATCACCGCCGACTCATTTGACTCCTTCTCCGATGACTCCGAGGAGGAGGAGGAGGAGGAGGAAGACTCGAAGAAGGAGTCGAATGAGTCGGTGGTGATAGCAGATAATTGTAAGACAGGAAGCGAAAAGACAGGCGAAGAAGAGGACGATACGAGTCGAAGGGGAGATGCGAGTGACAATGTAGGCACCTAGAAGTTGGATAGCGTCACAGACGAGGAGGCTCGAGTACAAGGCGGCAATGATGTTCATGTGAAGAAGAGGTACGAAATTTATTTTCTTATGACCTGCTTCAGAGGAGGGGAGAAAACTGGTTGTGAGGCGACGAGTGCGAGTCAGAGCTCCGGGCCGGCAAAGAGGACCCATTCCCATTTTGACTCTGCAGCCAGCGAGAAGTTGAAGAAGCTGGGCACGCTGAGCAGCCCGTTATGCCTTGATGAGTACGATCTGGAAGACAATGCTGATCAAGCATCTTCCTTCTCCTCTCTTCCACCATGGCTCTGGCCATGGTGGAGGAGAGGAGAAGGAAGATGCTTGATCAGAACTTGAGGTGGAAAAGTTATGACGTTGATAGCGTGAGAGAGGGAGAGGGTGAATGGAGGGAGGGAAGTGGCTGCATGCCTTTGGCTCACTCGAGCGGTATTTGTCCTCCGACCCTCATCCCTCGGCAATGATGATACGACAACCTATCACTATATCTTATATAGTAGTAGATGATGTCTTAGTATTACATTATGTGAGTTCATCTTGATTCTGTTATATTCTTCAGATACTAGATACGATAAGAACATATACTACACCATATGTACAGAACATCGATGATTCACACTAATGTATGCTAGAATGAATTTTGGGTTGTGTTCTGAGCTATTCGTTCCCATACTTGGCAATTAAGCCATTCGACTGGCGAGGCAGAAACTATGTAGCCGTAGATAAAGTTGACTGTCCTCCGACCCTCATCCCTCGGCAATGATGATATGACAACCTATCACTATATCTTATATAGTAGTAGATGATGTCTTAGTATTACATTATGTGAGTTCATCTTGATTCTGTTACATTCTTCAGATACTAGATACGATAAGAACATATACTACACCATATGTACAGAACATAGATGATTCACACTAATGTATGCTAGAATAAATTTTGGGTTGTGTTCTGAGCCATTCGTTCCCGTACTTGGCAATTAAGCCATTCGACTTGCGAGGCAGAAACTATGTAGCCGTAGATAAAGTTGACTGTCCTCCGACCCTCATCCCTCGGCAATGATGATACGACAACCTATCACTATATCTTATATAGTAGTAGATGATGTCGTAGTATTACATTATGTGAGTTCATCTTGATTCTGTTATATCCTTCAGATACTAGATACGATAAGAACATATACTACACCATATGTACAGAACATAGATGATTCACACTAATGTATGCTAGAATGAATTTTGGGTTGTGTTCTGAGCCATCCGTTCCCATACTTGGCAATTAAGCATGTGAAATAGAACTGATTATGTTTAGTTTGTCTTACGATACAGATTTTTACATCCAAATTGAAATGGATCGTTACTTCGTTGATCGTAAATGGATGTACTAGCGGATCAATCTCCTGGACCGTAGGTACTTATAAGTATTGACCGTATCGAATTAGTATCGATCTATCATTTTGGTATGGGCCGTATCGGTTGGTATTGGTCTTAGCGAATTGGTATCGTCCTATCCGATATGTATCGGCCGTATAGCTAGGATTCATATTGGCCTTATCGATTTGGTATCGGTCATATCCGATAGGTATCGGCCGTATTGGATTATTATATACCATTTCGGATTAGTATCGTCGGAAAGTAGTCGACAATGCTTCGTATTGTGAAGTTGAAATGCCGTCGCTATTCCGTCGCTTGACGACTACGTAGCGACGGACCATTATTAGCGATGAGCTGATTGCCGACAGATTTTTTTGGCCAAGACCCGTCAGTGATCGGTCGCTAATAGAAATTCCCGACGGGTGACGGATCTGGCCGTCGCTAAATCGACAAATTTTGGTAGTGATTGTTGTAGACTTGGTTATAGGGACTGAAATCTGTGTACAGTGAGAAATGGACATTCTGAGAACTGGATATTGTGTGATTGTTGTAGACTTGGTTATAGGGACTGAAACCTGTGTACAGCGAGAAATGGACATTCTGTGATTGTTTGGATCATATTCTACAGTGAGAAATGGTTATCTTTTTAAACTGCAGGGAGAAATGGACATTCTGCATTTTATTTTTTTTATTTTTTTTGCAGATTTAGCGACGTTTATCGACGTCCACCGACGTACGTTTGCGTCGGTAAACGTCGATAAATCTGCAATATTTTCCAGGGTACCGACGTTTACCGACGTCATTATACGTCGGAGAACGTCGGTAAACGTCGGTGCACGTCGGTAATCATCCCAGGAATTCCCAGGATTTTATCGACGTGTAGCGACTTTGAACACGTCACTAAATCACCGACGACACGACGGTAATCGTCGGTAAAGTTACCGACGTGTAGCGACGTCAAACACGTCGCTAATACAACGACGACACGACGGTAGATGTCGGTAATATACCGACGTATATATACGTCGGTAAACGTCGGTACTTGCGACGTTTGGCGACGTTTCGAAGATCAGCGACTTATATTTCCACGACCAGCCCAAAACGTCGGTAATTTCGTCGTTGAATATTTTTAGCGACAAAAATTGTCGTTTTAGCGACGTCTATAGGCGTCGCTAAAACGACTTATTCTGGTAGTGTAGGTTTTTCATGCTTTAGTTGCTAAATAATAGATATGCTTATGTTGGCTAATATTGAGATGAATAAGATATGAACATTGTGTAATACTCCAATCCCAAAATACGTAGGACTATGAGATCGTATACATACCAGCTACGTACCGAGATGAATCCAGTCCCAGCTCGAGTACGTATAAGTTGTCTAGACTATGGTGATATGTCTAATCATGGCAAGTCAAAACTATATCTCAATCCACATAAAATAATAAACATCAAGAAGGAACAATATGGTTCGTGGTCTGCAGCCCACTAGCATATATGTCCGGATAGACTCGAAAGAAAATACGAGTCTATAAAACTAGACTAATAAGCATAATATATCATGATAAGAATATACAGCACGAGAGAATGATAAAATATAACAACACACCAACGAATACCTGAATCCTGTAGACGCAAATCATAACCATCAATCGATTCTATCAACTCGGCCATAACTTGGAGAGGTCACCAGGTATCCAGGGGACTAGCAAGACACATAATATACAGTCCTACTTTGACAGTAAATATCATGCGAGAAAAAGTAGGAATAACAAGTACAAGAAAGATAACATATAGGAGAACTCTATAGATGGTGATATGTCATGAGAATATAATATTAATCATGACTATAGGTACATGTGATAAAAACTATAGCCCGGTGAGGCACTAACAGTCCTATAACAGGTTATCTACCGTAGCCTAGTGAGGCACTAACAATAGAGGTATAGCCATGGCTAATAAAATACTCTCTTCTAAGGTACTAGAAAGTCAAGTCTATCACGTCTAGTCATGTCCAAGTCAAGTATGGGTCAAACAGGTCAGGAGAACATGACATAGGCAAAGCAATACTATCAGTAGACATGAATAAGATAAGGTAAATAGAACAAGTAATATAGAAAAAGAGTAGCAATCTACGTGCATGTAAAACTAGAAATAACCATGACATGAAGCAAGAAAAATATATAACCAAGTAAGAAAGAATGGCAATATAGAAAAGTATATAAATGCTGTAAAGTTTGGCAATATGTACTTGCCTGATGTAGCGCATAGAACCAATGCAATAATTAACCAATCAATGAGCCACAAAAGTCCAACTCATGCAAACTACTCCGAATGTTGAAACAAATATCATTAACATGTTTGTCATAAAAGAAATATCTAAGTTTGACTGTCCAAAAGCCCAATTCTGTACACAGGAGCAAAACGGTAATTTGGGGCAAAAATAGTGTCCGTCGTTGGACAACCGAATAACGTGCCAACACCTACGATCTCTAAAGTCATCAAACTATAAGTCTACGGGTTTGGTTTGACGATAGGAACCCAACCGTATGTCCAAAACTGGATTCTGGTAGGCCATGTATAAATTTGCCCGTTAGATCGGGTCGTGGGCCCGCCAAAATAGCGTTCTTGTCGACCTTCTCAGAATCGGACCAAACTTGGCTCACAGGACCAAAAAAATGACACAATTTTATTGGCACAAGTTTCATTATGATGTGACGAACGTGCACAATGTAATTGAGATTTTTGCAAAGGGGCTGATACGGTGTACCTCGAGCGATACGTCTCAAATTCGTCGTACACACGCAACCAATTTGAGTTCCGTCGAAGCCCACATGTCCACAACATCCATACGCGCCTTTGGATGCTCACAGATTGTGACCAAGTTACACAGTTTGTCCAGACGGACCCCATATCAGTAAAATTTTAAGTTTTGAAATTGTTTTGAAAGCGGGTTTTTTTTTTCAGTTTTGAAAACAGTTTTCTCGATGCATAAGCGATCAATTCAAAAATTATGAAAAAGGTATTTTAGCACTACAGGTTGTCTATGAATCTCTTCAATCCGATTTTCAAAACTCGCAACGTACTGGTCATAAATCGGCTTCAAAAATGTTGTTTTGGACAGTTTCTATGTTCCAGAAATTCCTTTTTTTTTTAAATTTTTCATAAATTTTCATGATAAATTCAGGACGAATTAGGAAGAACTATGAAGGGATTCCTAAAGGGTTATGTCAAGATCGTACCTAAAAAATTGGTTCGGGGTTCGATGGTTTGATATGACAAAATTGCTGCTGAGAAGTAGCTATGTCGCGGCTGATACCGTTGTTGCTGCTGTGGCGATTCCACGCTGTTGTTGCCGCACACCGGTACTGTGGCTGCTGCCACCACCGGCAGCCACCACGGCGGAGGCACGCGGTCCAGGTGGCGGGGCTGGGATGTCGGGTTAGGTTTTTCTTTCGATCCCTCTATCTATTTCGATATATATATTTAAGAGGGGGGAAGAAGTCGGGCTTCTTACGGTTCTGTGAAGTTTGGGGGTCGGGTTTATACTCGCTTTGTAAATAAAAATCTCGCGAGATTTCTATTATATTTTTTAAAAACTATTATTAACTATCTTTAAAAGATACCATATCTAAAATATCTATATATGATAATTTACATATACCCACATACATATCTATATATCTCATGTATATATGCTATTCTAATTAAATAACCTAACAATATTATAGGATTTAAGAAGTAAATTTATACATAACATTTGCTACGTCAAGGTAAAACCTATAATAAAATTCTATGATTTAAAATAGTAAAAAAAAACCAAATTTTTTTTAAAAATTTAAATAGAAAAATATCGCAATCAATTTAGGGAAGGTTTTCCATAAAATGAATATTCAATTAATACCAATACATTTATATCAGACATAACAATTATTTATAGAAATGAATAATAAACCATTAAAATAAATTACCAATACATATAGACAATACCTCTATGTGGACGTCTTTAGATGTACTACCCGACTACATGGGCTTTGGTGTGGATCGAGCCAGGTTCGGGCTAATTTGGTAAAACCGGGTTCCCTATAAGTCAAAATTCTCAATAGATACTAATTAAACCATTTATATGATTCAAGTAACATCTTTGACTTGTTTTTCTAGTTAAACCACACATATGGCTCAGCCTTCTCTACTATGGCCAAAATACTAGTCGAAGCACCCCACTACACTATCCGTGCCAAAATTTCTAGTCGATATGTGTCTAAAAATTTAACCATGACTAAGGCCATATATATATATATATATATATATATATATATATATATATATATATATATATATATATATATATATATATATATATATATATATATATATATATAGGCTACTATAAATACAATCATATATATACAAAATTGCATTAAATCTATTTGGCCAAAATAAATTCAAAATAATTCTACTTAAGTCATGGCAATCTAACATTGCTCTACCAAGTGAGGTTGGCTAGGTTAGGGTCCAAAAATATTTTTTAGTCAAATCAAACTCGAAAAGTCGACCAATGAGTCTCTTGTGCCATTCGCAAATAAATAACACATGAGAACTCGAATCAGTGGCACACCCTTGATATGTGTGTAGTAGACTCAAAAATGGATCAAAATCATATATTGAGTCAAATGGTTTTGATCGATGTTGAGTACCAAACTCTTGTTGGAAGTCAGGTCTAGAATTATGGTAAACGGTCAATTAGTCTAAATTGACCCAAAATTATACGAAGTCAAAAATCATGAAGGAAGTTTCGAAAGATTGACATTTTTTTGTGTTCCAAAATTTAAAACTACGAAAAAGTACGTCTATAGTCATAATTAAATATAAAATATAATAAATAAAATTATATAAAAATTAGGGTCCTTACACATTGAACTGCTGATTGAATAACACTGGAACTGCTAAGAATTGATGCCTGAGAATGAATTGATAACATTGTCCTTTATGTTTAATACTGCTGAAACAAATGAAACACTTGAATAATGACATGCCTTGTGAATGATACATAAGAATGAACTGGCTACGCTATTGACACAATGAGATGAATGAAATATTTGAATCATGTACACTCTATGTAACTGTTGCAAGATGTAAAATGCCGCTTGTTTCTATAACATTGAATGAATGTGAAATGTCCCTATGAGAAAGGAGATGTCATTTATTCTTAATTGAAAAGAGTGATGTGTGTAATGTTCTGATGCGATGAAATAAGAATGTGTAACGATAAGGCTTGGGATCATGGAGATCACCAAGTGGAATGATGGTAATGATGGAATGATTAGTCATTGAACATGGCTCGGAATTGATATGAGATGTTGAGCTGTTGGCTTTACTTACTTTCAGTTATTTTACCATGCACTTGTGTCTATCGAGTAGACATGCATTCGCATGGTCATGGACGTACTTATGCACAAGTCTGAGTAAGTTTTCTCGAACGGTACCTGGGGCGCTAGGACCGATTCGAACCAGGAGGAAACATTGGTAATGCTATGGTGGCACGAGATATTATGGGACATTCGGCTAGGCTTGCAACCTACCTTGGAATGGTGCGTCGTAATACAGGTTAGAAAGTCCTTTATGATGCAGTTTCACCAACGACCTTGTAGTCAGGATGCATGCACTACCAAAATATAGTAAATTGGCGACGGTATTTTAGCGACGGAATAAATCCGTCGTCCGTAGCGACGGATTACCGACAACCTGGCAACGACTTCCCGGCTAATCGCGTACCTTTTTTTTAAGGGTGAACATCCGTCGCCTATCCGTCGGCACGTCGTCAGTACAATAGCGACGGAATAAAAACCCGTCGGCAAGTAGTCACTCGGTAGTCACTAATTGGTGGGAAAATGTTAAAAAAATTACGAGAAAATGTCACTAGTTGGCGGGAGAATTGACGACTACTTAGCGACGGATAATCCGGCGACCAGATGATGGGATATTAGCGACGGACGTACGATCCGTCGCTAAGTGGTCACTAAGTGGTTGAAAAAATTTGAAAAAAATCGCGTGAGATTAACGACTAAGTAGCGACGAATTTTATCCGTCGCTAGCCCGTCGCTAAGTTAAAAGCCTAGCTTAAGTTGAACCGACGGGAGAAAATTTCATTCCCCCTAATTTTTTCTCTCTTCTCTCTCTCTCTCTCTCTTGGATGCTTGCACTTATCGAGGTAACTCTCTCTCTCTCTTGGGCGACGGTGGGGGAGGAGGGGAGCCGGCGGTGGTGGGAGGGGGCGGGCAGCGGGGGGGGGGGTGCTGGCCGCTGGGGGGCAGGGGGGGTGGGGGTGGGGGTGCAGGGGTCGCCGCGGGTGAAGCTGGCGGTGGTGGGGGTCTGTCACGCCCCAGTACCGAAATACGGGGACGGACGTCGGCCAACTACACCATATAAGGTACGAATACGTTATACGGCGATGACGGCTGTCAATCTCGCTGGGTATCCTAGCATGCAATCATTCTGTGGCCTAAATCCGATCTCATATCCACAGACAATAACAATGAAATACTAAGCAAGAGAGATAATGATATGGAAAGCAGGAGATACACATATGATAATCGGAAAATCTACAATACAAGATAGTAATATAGATGAGTATACCTTCCCATATTTTCTAGCATGGTCGGGAACTGAAGCACATCCTCCAAGTCGAGTCTGGAAGATCCACAGGGTAGGTCACAGGCAATCTGGGAACAATCCAGGGTTGGTCAGGCCAACTGTAGCAAGTACCAGAAATGAGAGCTCAAGAACGGGCGAAGAAAGCCAGCAGGATAAAATATAAAATAGAACATATATGAACAGTAAATGAGGGTAAGAATCGTGCGGTACCAACGCACGATAACAATCCAAAACTAATGTAGCTAAATAACCACCAAATATCACAATCTTTCTAACATTCCAATAATACTTGCATCGCCAACCGGAACTCGTAGACTGTCAGTGAAACAGTAATCCACCCATATATCAAACAAGAACAAGAGAATGGAATCCCATGCCGGGACAGCATTACGGGCCAGCCAACTTAGCAAGCAACAAGCCAAACAATTTATATGAATAAGCGGCCACTCAAATGTCTACGGCTGTCTAGATGGAGGTTGGGTTACCCCAACAATGCAATATAGGAATCCTCGGATCGTGCCATTCCAGCAGGGCTAGCGGGGCCAAGTATAGCAAGACAAGATAAGCACTGATCCCTCGTAAGGCCACCGTACGAGCAAGAGAAGTACATAGTACATAAGTAGTAGCCGGATCTAGCCATCCGCTAGTACGAATGGTAACAACATCCGTGGAGGCCAGCCTGCAGATCATGACTAATGTCTGGGATAAGGCTAGTAATGCACGATCTCGAAATTTTGTTCCCTCCCAATGCTTCTACCAGTTTAAGTTACCTAGAATAACCATACATTTATCCGGAATCACATGCCGTGGTCACACGATCATCCTCCTAGATGTCATACCTCAGTACGAGAACGCTAAGTAAGAATCAACCTCAGCACCTATAGTCCCAGTAGTGATCCATCCTTAGTGTTATGCAACAAGCAAGCAAGCAATCCTGACCACGCTAAGACTAAAGTCCAACTACCAAGGTACCCGTGCAGGTAATCATATAATATAGCTGGAATATTAGGATGGCATTGCAATGCCATATAATCATGGAAGTAGCACCTCAAAGTGCCAGTAGACAAGGGGCACCGCAGTGCAAAGTTAGGGCCAGTACCTCAAAGGGTAAGCTGGACTTATAGCACGGATACAAGTAGTCATGTCGGGAGCAAGAACAAATCTGTCAGTCACAAGAAGTCATCTGCCCACATCGTGGCATGGATATCAGGTCAAGTACAAGGTCAGAACCCCTACTATAATATTCCATCAAGTATACAAGGGAGCCTACAGCTCTAATCATCAAGTCGGACTATCCACCGGATCAATCTATCAAGAGCCTCCCATCCACGAGGGAGTGAATATCACGTCAAGAAAGACAACCACCAAATACCAAGCTCATCACTATAAACAATGCTTGGCCCTCTGGCTCACAAGAATCTCCTGAATCAATGATCACAAGCTATCAACAAACAAGTCTCACCACTACCAAGATATAGCAAACAAACCAGGTTTTGGGCGCTTGGGAAGTCGAGTAAAAATCATATAATAATACCCTCGATATTCTTCTCGTCCCGCAAAATATTCGCGATCATCAAAATCAAAAAATCCACAGTAATGTCCGATCGAATTAGAACATCCTCAAAAGGAATAACAACACTATCCAAGAGTCCACGTGAGTCTATCAATCAATATCTCGAGATCATACTCTCCCTAGTACTCAATCCTTAGATATATCCAAAATCACAAATTTCGACACATAGGACAACTATCAGTCCTAGCTGGCTAGACTAGGATAACTCCTAGAATGAATGGTCAGGGGACAAGAATATATTAATTAAATGTCGCCAAAAAAGTGGCAAGGATTGCATGAACCGCTCAGGAGCAGATCTACAACCCTTAAACCAAATAAGGAACATGGTTGCAGACCGTCTCCCGGGTGGAATCGTGCTCCTTACGCTATCCGACGGACAAGACAGGTCAAGAACTAGGCGACTCATCTAGTCAAGGGTCTACCTAGCAAGTACTGAAATCATACCACTATATCCAAAAACAAGTAAGCACGAGTATAGATTAGCAAACCAAAGGAATGGTTCTGCCTAATTCTTCGAACCAAATTTCCGACCGAAAATTCTAGAAAAATTCGGCAGAGTCTCCTTTGTATTCTGGACAGGAGCTCCCAGCGAATTAGGGCTAAATCCACTCGGCACAACCCGCCGCAGAATCAAAGGCTGAGAACACCAAGTCTCAGCTTCCAGCAGTGCTACCAGGCGTACTGGAAACAAAACCATAGCCGAGAACACTAAGTCTCTGCCTCCAGCAGTACTACGATACGTACTGGGTACCAAGCCAACACATGCAACAAGAATCGCCACGCAGGGCGTACCAAGACCCACAGTCATATCCAAGCCACAAGCAAGGTCATAGAAACAGTTAGCCAAGCCGTTACCCGACCGCGAGTCGGACACGGGGCATATGGGAACAATCCACACTCGTGAGTCGTGCTCGTGTCCTCGGAGGTGTGGATGACCCGTCCGAGTTGTCCGATACGATCGTAAACCAGTATCGAACCAAGCTATCATAGGTTATCATCATGGCAGTTCTACTGCTAAGCTACACTAATCATGGTTATACATTTACGATTAAAATTAATTAAATACAATAAATCCAGGAGAGAGGGCAAGAGCCGTCGATGAGCAAGGGATACTTGTCTAGAGGGCTCGGCTAGGTAAGCAAGTCTTCGGCGATCGGGATCCAGGGTAGCACGTCCATCGAGATCCTCAGAACACACAATAAATAATTATTAGAATTAAATAATAAAATAATAATAAAAATCATAAAGAATGGCACGAGGCTATACCGTATGGGTCCCGCAAGTAGTACATGGATCTAGCACAGAAACTGAGGCACGCGGATCGATATAGACACGCAAACCGAGACATGCACGTATATCGAGATGCGCATGAGAATCGAGATGACTCGAAGATCGAGACGAATAAGATACACAACGTGTACGTAAATCGAGATATGTACGTAGATCGAGGAAATCACGAATATCAAGATAGCGTACAAATCAATACGACACGCAAATCATGATGGCATGAATATCGAGGCAAACATGGACAGGACGTGCACGTAAATTGAGATGTGCACGCAGATCAAGGGATTTATCAGGATGGCGTACGAATAAACGTGGTACGCAAATCGATACGGTACAGAGTTTAAGGTGGAACGAAAACCGAGGCGGCATGCAATTCTGTACGTATACGCAAATCGGGATGGCACAAAGTCCAAGGGGGCACATATACCAATACGGCACGTAAATCGATGCGTGCACGAAAAACGAGACAACACGTAAACCTAGATAGCACGTCGCCCGAGGCAGCGTGGGGCTCGAAGCGTCCCGCTGCCCAAGGCAGCACGTGGATCGAGGTAGCACAAAAAACGGGACGACACACAAATCGAGGCACACATCCCAAGAACCATGAGGAACGAGGGAACACGTGAATCGAGTGCACGTAACCCAAGGCATGTGGCCTGAGGAAGTGTGAAAATATTAATATTAACCAAGGATCAGTATCAGAATCAGTATCACTATGAATTTCATAGCTTGTTCTAACAGAGCATAATATAAAACAAAAACGTGAAGCAGAGCTTCACATTCACAATATTAGAATGTGAAGCTCTGATTCACACGTTTGGTTTTATATTGTGCTCTGGTAGGACAAGTCATGAGATTCATGATGATATCGATTCCGATTTCGATCCTTGGTTTATATTAATATTTTCACACTTCTCTACTCTTTGGTTGAGATGGATATCATATGAGAGAGTCGAATGAGAAGCAGGGAAGTAGAGGGGGGTCAGAGAGGGGGCCTTCTCTATTCCTCTATATTCTGGTTGTGAGACTCATTTCGTACTGTCAGGCTATGTCGTTAATGGCTTCAAGTTTAAGGCAAGACTGCTGAGGGTCATTCACCGTTGGAGGTTGAAGTATCCGAAGAGGTTGAAGTATTCGAAGAGGAAAACAAAATAGATGAAAGCAAAGATGAGGAGGAAGAGGAAGATGAGGACGCAGAGGACGTCTAATACTGTCATTTTCATACAACAATGAATCTTCTACATTACACGTCTAATATTGTTATTTTGTTTAATCCCTAATTAATCTCCATATTTCCATCAATCTTACCAGATGGCACCCAAGACCCGAGGACGTCGCTTGAGAGAGACAGCTTCTGCTGCTGAGGAGGTAGTGCCACCTCTTGTTGCTGAGTCGGTAGTGCCACCTCCTGCTGCTGAGGAGGTGGCACCAGAGGACAGTTGCACCGGGAGTTCCATTCATCCATCTCATATGGATATTGATTTTGCTGGCGTGGATCCTACTTATGCGCAGTGGATGAGAAGAAAGATCTCTCTGCGCCTACGTAGAGGACAATATATATATATATATATATATATATATATATATATATATATATATATATATATATATATATAGACTTATTTATGGGTTTTACTTGGAGTTTGAATATTTGTGTTTAAATATTGAATATTTGTGTGTTTTGTGTGAACAATTTGAATGCTTGGGATTATTTGTGTGTTTATTTGGGGGTAGGCTATGGGGGGGGCGGGAGGGGGCGTTAGGGTCTGGCCGCGGGGGTGGCTGGCCGCGGGGGTCGGAACACACACACATACACACACACATACACAATGTACACACACCCACCCTTAACACACACCCACCCTTAAAACCGAAACCGAACCGAATAAGTAAATTTAGTATATTGAGGCTCTCGCCTGTACACCCACCCACCTTAACACACACACACATTTGACTAGGACACACACACACCTTCTCACTCTTTCACTCTCACTGTCACACCCTTAACACACACTCACATTTGACTGAAACACACACACATACGCCCCTCACTATTTCACTCTGTCTATACACACAATGTTATCCTGATTGGGCTAGGAACTTGATTCTGACAGCGCAATGTTATCCTGTTCTCAGAAGGACAACTATAAGGATATATAATTTTACAACATGTCACCTGGTCAAAGACCCTTAATGTGAATATCATGTTACCGCGGTGTCGGAAGACTAACATGTCATAATTTTCTAAGCCGTGTGCTTTGACATAATCCTCCCAACTATTTCCTCCTATGTAGTAAAGAAATGCAAGATTACTACATAAAGAAATGCAAGATTACTACATAGAAGGAAAGGGTTGGGAGGATTATGTCAAAGCACACGGCTTAGAAAATTATGACATGTTAGTCTTCCGACACCGCAGTAACATGGTTGTTACATTAAGGGTCTTTGACAAGGTAACTTGTTGTGAAAAGATATATCCTTATAGTTCTCCTACGGATGTTGAAGAAAACATCATCTTTCTAGACAATGACGATGATGGAACATCTAGTAAGTCCTTCAAATCACTCTATGTCAAGATTTTCTCCTACTTATGTTTAGTTTGTTTTACGATACAGATTGAACTAATTATGTTTAGTTTGTCTTACGAAGTCGGCTCCCTGGCTAATAGATTTTCTCCTAATTATGTTTAGTTTGTCTTACGATACAGATTGAACTAATTATATCCTTCTTTTCTTTGTTAAAGAGATGGCTCCCAAGACTCCCTGAGGCGGTGCTGCTAGCCGAGGAAGGAGCCGAGGCAAGGAACCCTTGGAGGTCGACACGGAGGAAGTCCCCGTCGTTAGGGCGACCCACGCCGACGTTCGCCCAGAAGTGCTCGGTGGGTATTCTCTTGCCTTGGTCTTTGTTGCAGTGATGTTGGGGTGACCCAACTGTAGATGAGCTGCCTCATGTAGATGTGCTTAGGCTGACGCGCATGGGTTTCATCCCAGTTGATGCCCTAGAGATTCTGATGCGGCTCAGATGCTCATGTTGGGCTTCTAAGTCCTTTTTGCTAACTTTTTTTGACTATGTTGCAGTACCCATGCCGAAGGCGGAGGCTCTCGTGAAGGAAGAGATACTGTCACCGTTCGTCAAACAAGAGCCGGTGACTGTTAAGGAGGAGGTGTTACCAAAGGTCGAGGTCAAAAAAGAACCGGTGACCATCAGGGAAGAGATTGCTCCCAAGGTTGAAGTTAAGGAGGAGCCATCGTCAAAGAGTAGTAGCATCGGGACTGACCCTCCTGTCCCTACAGAAGACGTCAACCAGATTGAGCCTTCGTATGCAAAGTGGCTGAGAGATTGGCACATGCCTCAACGCAACTATGATCCATGGCTGTGAGGATTCATCGTCTGACTTGCGATCTTTGCTGAGGCCGAAGTCGATTTTCCTTTTTATTGAATATTGAATATTTATGTTTAAATATTAAATATTTATGTATTTTGTGTGAACAATTTGAATGCTTGGGATATTTGTGTGTTGGAATTATTTGTGTTTTGTATATTGGAATTGTGTATATTGGAATTGTGTATATTGGGAATGCTTGGGATTATTTGTGTGTTTTATATATTAAAATTGTGTATATTGGGAATGCCCAGTTTTATGCTTTTTTTCAAAAAAATTCCAGCTACCGACGGACTGGCGACCAATTATCGACGGACTATCCGTCGCTAACTGGGGCATTCCCAGTTAGCGACGGATGCACGACTAAAAGCCGACGGGTTATCCGTCGTCAAGGTTCTAGAATTATGAAAGATTTACAGGATAGGGTCGACGGATAATACGTCGGTACGTTGTCGCTAGTAGTCGGTAAAACACACAATGTTCCGTCGGATATTGGCGACAGATAATCTGTCGCTATAAACCGATCGATTGGCGACGGTCTAGCGACGATTCACGACGGAATAACGACGGATTATCCGTCGCCAATGTTCTAGAAATACGAATAATTCACAGAATCGGGTCGACGGATATGCCGTCGGTATTCTATCGCGAATCCGTCAAAACTTAGCGACCATTCGCGACTGATTGGCGACGAAATTTGCGTATCAGAAACTCCCTGATACGTATTTACCGACCAAATAGCGACGGATATGTCCGTCGGTAAGTGATACGTCATTACTTCTTTTGATACGTGATTTGACGGTAATCCGTCGACGAGCCGTCGCAAACTGCACGAGTATGGTTGACGGCAGTCCGTCGCTAATTCGTCACCGGGCAACAACTTGCCGACGGATTGTAGTTAGCGACAAGGCTTTTTCCAACGACCTTTTTTAACCAATATTCATCGACTATCCGTCGGTAATTACATTTACCGACGGATTTTTGACGGATATAGCCGTCGCTAAATCGATGAATTTTTGTAGTGATGCTAATGAATGTTTTGTGCATGTAGAGTAAGTATATCATATTATCCTGTAGTTTTATGCAGGTACGAGGGAGTCGGCTATCGGTAAGAAATCACTTAAATGGGATATGATTATTTACATGTTGAATTCAACTTGACTGTTTAACTTGTCATCAATAATGATAAGATGTTGCATTTTTAGAGTATTGCAATAACCTGTTGAACGATAACACTAAGTATAATAAATGATGCCTTCCAGGAATATTACCATAACATGCTTAGCTTGTTAACTCAATGTTGCTTAGATGTTACCTTACATAAAGAAATGTTATAACATGTTTCATATAATTTTGCTCATGATCTGTAAACTGATGCTAGGCCCCAAATAGAAGGATCATTCTAATAATGTTTGCTCAGATGACTACTTAGTATTGGTTTAGGCGAGTGGGTAGGTTCTGCTCGCTAGTACATAGATGATGTACTGACCCCACGTTATGAGCACTTTTTTTAGGTGATCGTGCTTAGGAAGTTCAGTACACGAAGATTGGCTCGATGATCAGTCTCACGACATCGAAGATTTCTTGGGCATGTAGAAGTTCTCCTTGCAAAAGATGATGACTTTTATTTATAAAGGACATAATGTATGGAACTTCAGATATCAGTTGTAACAGTGAGTTGTAAGCCAAGTCGACATATCCAGTTGTAAAGTCTATGTATCAAACTATCAAATATAAGCATAATGGCAGATATTTTAGTTGGCTATCAAATGTAAAGTAAGATGTGTTGTGTCACGTCCCGAGTCGACAAACCGTTCGTCCCCGGTGTTACTTTGTCGATTCGATCGTCCTCGCTAAGGCGTAATGTCGTACGAGTCTGGAATTACACTCGTACAAGGTAAGAACGTTACGTTGATTTTCATATTAATACGTCAAGTTGAAACTTCACAAATCACATCAGAATATAAGACGCAGTATAGGAAGATAGAAATACTTTTCATTCATAGCTTGCAACGAAGTGCAAGTCGTAATTACATTGGATACCGTTGCGTCTACATTGATTGAAAACAGAAAGAAATACACTCGACAAGTTGCCTGAAACTAATGCTTGTCGTTCCATACATTCGCCCCTTTATACATAAGCCGTCGATTGAATTGGTTTCAAAATACTTCAGCATAGGAAAAGCTTCAAAATGCCTCTGCGCACTTCAGCTTCAGTTTAGTTTAGAGCGTCCGCCGCACTTGGAGAAATTGGGGGATAGGATTAGCACACTTGCTAAGTGGACGAGACGAACCCACTCGTCTAAACCGACTCTGATTGTTAAGATAGGCATGCTTTAGAGTTGTCTTTCTATTTAGAACTAAATGAATTCAGTTCATATCGATAGCCATCTTCGAATAATAAAGCATACAGTAAAATATGGTGATTTATCGTATTTCTTACCACGGCCGTGCTTGTCCCTGCATAAAAATAGAGATAATATTTACTCCTGCATAAGATAATAGGTGAGCATGTTACTACTTATATGTGCGGTCATTGATGTTACACATCACGTGGGACTATCTCAACGGCATTTTGGCCCGTTCAGTCTAGGTTGCAAGCCTGACTGACGGTTCCGCAATGCATCAGTGTCGAAGCACGATTATTCATTTCCCCTAGGTCGATTCGATTTCGATGCTCCAGATACTGATTCGAGGAAAATCAACTTGTGCACAAGCTGTCCATGACTATGTCAATGCGTGAACAGTTTAATATGCAACAGTTTTGTATAGCACGGACAGTATTGAACGGCATTATCATTTTCTCCCAACTCATGTAACGATTCATTTTCCCCAAAGTCGTACTCTCGATTTAGCGTCCCGTAGGCACCAAATTGTTCGAGGCATCATAACCCACGATCGACGTTTTATATTATTTTACAGCATGTGAAATAGTCTATCTTTTTATTAGAACCTTAAACTTTCTGGTTTATGTGATAAACTTATATTTTCAGAGTAGAATACTCTAAATCGATACATTTTTTCCGATTTCTTGACCTTAGTGGATTGGCATGCAAGCATCGTTCGATTTGAATGAATTCGAGGCAAGGAATTAGTTTGCGGGACAGAGTAGAAAAGAAGGGGCCGAATCACCCACCGATTACTTTGCTCGTGCCGATCGTCGAAGCGCTTCACAACATCAAGATTTAGTTACACGAGCTCCTGCAATGGCACCAACACTTTGTTAGGATTCCTTCTTTTTCTTTGCTTCGAAATTTGAAGATTGCATCCAGAAAAACAACGCGAAAGCACTTCATCAAAATCCAGCGGCAAAAGCTCCAAGAAAACCATACAACGGTCCGGTCCCGTCGAAGGGACTCTTATATAGAGCTCACTCGTCGAGACGCAGCCCGCTGCATCTAGGACTTATTCCAACAGAAGTCGTTCCATTAGTTGGATCGATTCTCGTAACATTCGTCCAAATCGATTTGATCGATGCCGTAAGGTGTTATCGTTTACCAAGCTTAGCGATCGAGTCAGATGGCCATATAAGTTTCCAGCCGATCCGACTCGGCACAAGCATATTATGAAGTCCGTCGCCTATCGAAAGCGGGGCGCTACATGTTGTAAGCTTTGTATTCCACTGCAAGTCTTGTACTCTACTTCAATTATCAATAAAGAAAATACTTTTCTTTATCTCTCTCGTGACTTCAAGTTATCTGTTTATCTCCGCTGCTATAAATCAGTAACGTGTTTCTATTCGATAAGAAAGATATGCCCTCGTTATCTTTAATTTGTCTGTTTGTGCCGCTGCGATGTGTTACTATTTTGAAGATTATCACTAATGTACCATCTTTGTCTTGTACAAGTGCAACACCAGACTTATACGATATCACGTCTAAGCGAGGACGATCGATTTTCAGAGATAAATATAAGGACGAATCACTATACGGAATCGAGACATGACTCTTCGTGCCTCAAAGTATTCACCGAACATGTAGAAATGACATTTAGTACATAGGGATCCACTCATAGGTGGTAAAATTACACCCTTCTAAATCAAACACAGTAATAAGTAACTTCATTATTATGTGATCGTTCTAAGTTAGTTACATAATATATCATTTTTGTTATTTCCATTCAACTAAGTCACCCAATCATTTGTATTTGTAAACAACATGCAATATATAATGTAAAACATCATTTATATAGTCATACCCACATATACGTTTCTTCTCTATAAAAAAAGGAGTTCTGAGATATTGGACCTGTAAAAATATTGTTAGCAATGCATCATGTCTATATATTGATCATCGGTGTATGTGGCCAATTCAGACTATGCCAGTGGTATAGACGTCGTCCCTTTTAGTGCATGTAGTTTATTCTATAAAAGGTCTCGTAACACCGTCCAGATCCACCTTGCAGGAACATAACCATTCCTCCTAGGTTAACACGGATAGGCCATATGCACAACTTATCTATGACCATGCAAATGCAATTATTTATAAATACATAATGTGTAACATAATAACATAGAAAATACTAAAGAATCACACATCTTTTCATCCAGTGTTCCACTCTTTCCGCATTCCTCGAGCCACTACTCGTACACAAAGTTCCCTTCAGTATCATTTCAATTGGAAATACAATAGTCCTCTCCCCGTTTGACAAGTTCTGCTGATGCGTGGCCAATGGAATATCTCGGTCACAAATGCCAGAGCAAAGAATCTTCTCCACCTTCAACGCCTTTGGATTTTTTTTTCTGTAGCCTCCCAATTGGTCGTCTTTTCAAAAATGAATATTTTTTTTCCTGGAACTGTTGATCCCTTTTGCTCCGCTCGTCTCCCGATATTTCTATAAATAGTATCATTTAACTAAGCCTCGAAAATAACATATACATTTCATCATCATTATTGAGTCTACATTAATTCCTTTCTCGAAACCGTCCAATTGATGTATCAGTCCTTTTAAGTTACTTTGTAATTCCTTTTTAACATTATAGGATTTAATCGGTCATCATTGTATTGTTATTATTGTACCAGCAAAACAACCTAAAGATAATAAAGTATTTCATAAGTCCCATATCAGTTGTATCGATTAATACCAGTTGTACAAGCTATCTATAAGATCCTGAATTAATCTACTAAGATAAGATCAGAAGTATTTAACATAAAAGCATACTAGTAATCTTTTTTTTAATTTTGTTTTGTTTTATTATGATATCATGATCATGTAGACATAAAAAGAGGGGTCGATCGCGAGTTCTTTAAGAAGTGAAAGATAAAGGAGAGAGAGTAGCCAGTCACCTGTTTGAAGAAATTCTTAAAGGAAGAAGTTTGATGGGTTCCTCGCAATGCTTGATCCTCGTCTCTGTTTTCTTCCAAATTACACCGTCTGATTTGGCAGAGGTTCCACATGGTCTCTTTATATATACATATATAAAAGTGAAAGTACATTATGAAGCAAATGAAATAATGGAGGAGGGTGTCATGTCCAAGTTGCAAAATATATAGGACTAGGTTATATAGCAATGTCCATCTACATATCAAGTAGACTCCAGCCTAACTTGGTACATATACACTTTTAAGGACGTGCCATTTAACTAGTATATCTTATATGACTGAGATAACAATTTTATATCTTAATCTATCGAATATACGATATTAAGAATAAACAATATGTATTAAAGTCAGTCGTCCAATAATAAACTTTTTTGAATAAATCTGAATGAATGATATATGCCTACAAACTCTAGGCTATAACATCATAATAATAACATAAATGAAGCATAATATAAGATATAATAAAGTTCAAGTACATGCTCAATGATACTTGAATCCAAGAAATATAACTGCCAACGTTCCTCAAGTGTAAGCCACCGAATAATCTTGCTCACCTAACCTGGGAAGGTACCAAGTTCTCAGAGGAACGTAACAAGATACATCTAGTATATCTTATATGACTGAGATAGCAATTTATATCTCAATCCACCGAATATACGAATATTAAGAATAAACAATATGTATTAAAGTCGGTTGTCCAATAACACACTTGTTCGAATAAGTCTGGATGAATGATATATGCCTACAAACTCTAGGCTATAACATCAGAATAATAACATAAATAAAGCATAATATATAAGATAACAAAATTCAAGTACATGCTCAACGATACTTGAATCCAAGAAATAGAGTTGTCGACGTTCCGCACGTGTAAGCCTCCGAATAATCTCGTTCACCTAACTTGGAAAGGAACCAAGTTCTCAAAGGAATGTAACAAGATACATAATAACATACCATATGTAACACAATAAACATTGTGCACATCATATAGTGAAAGCACTACTATATGTACCAATAGTCTATGTGAATGCACTCGAGGACACCTCCCACGCCTATGTTACTGTCTAAGTTAGATGGATTTGGCTAGTATTAAGATTTAAACTTTCTAGATTTACATATAGATCAATTTGGGTTTGGATTTAAAGACGGTTGAAAGTATATGGTTAGGGTAGGTTCAAGGATTAGATCTATTCTATTTACTCAGCAATAAGTAACATTGGATGTAGATTTTTAGGATAATTCAATATTAGGCTGAAATAGCTACCTGAAAAAAAGGGTTTAGAGAAGGACACCTCTGAAAGCGTTACAAAGGGGTAGAGTCATTATCTTCCAGTAACAAATTTATCTCATCATGATATGATTCAATTAATATGGCCTAATTTTAACCAAAGCAAGACAAAGGATAAACAGGGATCTCAACCAGGTGATTAGGAGGCTACCGAATATAACTCCAAATATATTTGTTCTGATCATCTGGGTACCAACATATTTACAAAGATACAGAAGATAGTTATGAGATATTAAAATATCTCAAAAGATGTCAAAAGATCGTCGAAAATATATCAATGAATCTACCAAGATATGATTTGATATGTCAAATGAACTCCATAAGGATATTCTCAATTCAAGTGAGCCTTACCCAATAAACCAATGAAGCCAACCCATTAAGGAAGCACCTCTTCTAAACCCAAATTATACAG